>JABFEB020000132.1:26877439-26887647 GCA_019775895.2 Stomatorhinus ivindoensis
CAAGTTGAGTCTCGGGGGGGGGGGGGCAGAAGGATGGGGTTTCTTGGTGCCTTTTATTCATCTGTAAAGAATTGGAATAGCAAAAGAGAACTTCCTTCCTTTGTGGGCAGTCATGTCCACCACATCCCAGAGGTGAGGAAAGGGTGCGGGCTGGGGATCTAGGCCACGCAGATCACACTCGTCCTGGAAGATCTGTCTAGATGTCAGCGGAATCAATCTTTATAAAGGTGGCGTTAGAATAATCACACTAAACGTGTTGCCCTTTCAGAGCGACGTCAATAATGAGTAAATAAATCAGGAGTGAAATTCTGGCCTTCGACGGCATCAGACATCGTGTGGGCTCGTTAGCGGCGAACGCGCCTCGGCGAATCTGGCCAGGGGCCGTCCTTGCCTGAGATAAGACCGGCGGCGAGCGGCGGTGCTACTGAGAAAGGTCGGCTGGGTGTCACGAGAAGACGGCTTCTGTGGGTTTATTGGCTCATAGATTGTGTCGGAGAACGCCGTCCTCATGCACAGACACATCGGAAGGAAGCCAAGATTCTGCAGAAATTTATGCGATGAGCCTTCATTTAGTGTGGGGGTGGCTCTTATCAGATTTGGGGTCGATTCTGAATGAAATTAAGAGCAACCATAGAATTTCAGTTATATCTACCGGCTAGACAACTAAAATTCATAAATTAAGTGAAGAAAATGGAATTCAGTTAAATGTAAATCAGTGTAACTTTGACATCACTTTAATAGATAAACTGCCTATTTTAAAAATGTCAGGAACATATTGCTGCAAAGCTTGCAATTTTTCATTCAAGTCACACACCGGAATTGACTTTTTGTTTGCAATTAAAAAAAGCATGAAAAATGTACCTCAAAAGTGAATTTTTCGGTGTGACTGGAAAGATGTTTGAGCTAGAGAGATTCCACTTTAAATCATTTAAATGTCATCTGAAGGGAATTTGCAACGATCAGCTGCAAAGCCAAGTGTGCTGTTGGACTCAACTACATCATGCCTACAATCAGAATCTTGTGAGACAATTTCGTCTGACACAGAAACGAAACATAAAATCTATTGTTTGTGTTCAGCCCTCCGGCTCGAGCCGCCTCCCTTGCACCAGAAGTTTAACACTGGTGCCAAAGCTCTTGCACCTTCCAGTGCGCAGATAAGTCGATAATATCTTTTTAAAAATAATAGTGAAGAAACACAAACGAGAAATGTTTTTTAGTTTTAACAGCAGCTAAAATAACACTTAGTTTTTACTTTAATGGCTTTGGGTAAGATTCACACATAATCCAAATAAGTGTGAAGATTATTGCTATAATGGCCTGTGTCAATGGCATCTTCAGCACCAGGCCCTAACAGGCTGCCCAGCCGACACCTCCAGCACCCCGACCCCTCCGAACACCTGTCCCTGAATTAGAGGGAGAGGGAGTCAGGATCGAAGTTCACCCTTTTATACGTCTGAGAAAAGACAAGTGGCATTGTTTTTCTCTTTTGGTGAGGTCTGTTTCACTCCCACATATGGGAGCTGTTATTTGACTTCCGTCCAGGCCTTAATAAACACTATGTTCAGACAGAAGGATGCTGTCACCTGTGCGTGGAGCAGAGCAGCCTAGGCTAAAGGTCTTTGATTGACTTGCTGCTGTCACCTGACGCATACACCGGGGTAAGCGGAGGGCAGAGCTATCATCCGATAACCACTTGGTGGGAAGCTGGCACATTGGGAGGAGCTCAGGTGGACTAGGACGGCCGAGACAAGCATCCAGGATTTGCTGGGAATGCCTGTCTACAGGATTCCATGTGGGATGAATTCAACGTAGGTCTCTGGAAAGAAAGTCTGCATGTGGCATGTTCAAGGCCTCATTAGCTACAGAAGTTTCAAAGACTTGCGTCTTAAACACACTCACACCTATGCTGAAGGTAACCCTGGCACACCAATAGTACGAGACGCTGTTACGCCTGGGAAGGACGGAGCAGTGCTTACATGGAGGTCTCCTGAAACAGCTGGGAAGTACCAACTAGCCAAAGGGCCTTTAGTGAAACAAATTAAGAGGGCAAAAGGTCTGGCTTGGGACTGTTGGGTACACCAAAAAATATTTTACCAACTCATTTGATGCTTCACAGTGGGAGAGGGGACCCTGCTCTGGCTCTGTTCAGCGGGAGGGAAGTGTTGACCAACTTTGGGGACAATGAGCGAGGAAAGGAGCACTATGAGAATCCTCTGAGAAACAGGATGACTGTGTCCTCACACCAGAACACTGGGCTGGAAGCGTGTGGCAGTAAGAGGCCTTCATAGTGGAAAGGCTGAAGGTGAAGGAAACATCCCTCGGGAGATCCTGAAAGCCCTGGATGTTGTTGGGGTGACTGATGTGCCTCTTCAGCATTTCACCGCATGTTCATCACCATTGTCTGAGCATTCGTGGAAATATGCTAACCCAGTCTACATGTGTGCTGTGCGCATGAAACCGCATGAACACATGCCCTGCACATGATGTGGGAGGGGCTGTAGAGGTACTGGGGCAGCCACAGCATGACGTCAGACCCCTGCAGTGACAGTTCTGTCTGTATACTAGGTGCAGGTGAAGCTGTATAGAAGACCACTCCTACTGGCCATCTTCATGGGCAGGATGTCAAGGCGCAGCCATAAATGTTGGACTAGATGTTGCATTCCTGTCATTTGCAGATGATGCTGAGCTTCTGGGCTCATCTAGCGGAAACCCTCCAGCAGACATTTTGATGGTTTGATGCCAAGTGCGAAGCGGCGAGGAGGAGTATCGGAAGCCGTGTTGCTCACTTGGAAAGGAGAACATCGCTCTTTGCAGGCCAGGAAGAACAGTCTGCCCTTAGTGGAGGAGTTCTGATGAAGAAAAGTCTGATAAGGTGGTTTGGGCATCTCAAAATGCCACATGGCAGGTTTTCAACGGAGCTGCTCTGGTCCGATCCCCCTGGGCCGAGGCCTTGGGGCAGAGTCCCTCAGAACAAGCTATAAGCTGTGGCTGTGAAACGAGAGGCCTGGTCTGATCCGCTCAGCATGCTGTCCCTGCGAGAACGTCGCCTCTCTGCCTCCGTCCCTCCCTTTCCTCTCCCCGTCTCTCACAGGACACCATATTTTTCTGTTCGTTCTGTGGTCCATTAATTCTGATTGATCTTCTGAAGAGTCTCTCCACCTAACGTTCTGGCTTTTGCACTTTCCCGATGTCCCCAAGGGGCGGAGGAGCCTTTATCTTCACTGCACCTGTTTCCACGCCGGTGTCATGCTGGCCTCCTTGTCGCTGTCAAGCCTGGTTGCAAAAAACACATGTTGGCCTGGAAGCCTGCAAGTGTCAGAGCTCAGGGACGCATTTCAGCAGGACCGAAATCCAGACTCTCAGTCTTTAACTCTGACTTACGCCCTGTATGCATCTTTCACTCTAGACATGCTAACCGGGAGCAAAACTAGAGATTTGTGAAAGGGAGGGGCGGGTAATGTCCCATAGATTTTCCTGGAACAGAATCAGTCATGACTATTTGTTGCCAATGGGCTAAATCCACATCAATGTAAATATGTAAAAGTAAAACATAGCAGATCAGCTTGTATACAAGGACAGGAGCTGAAACAATGTGCTGCTTCTGAGCAAGCACAACCACTTCTTTAAGCTTGGGCAACGTTCCAGCAACATTTTACTGAAATTATGGGCTTTCTCTGTATAAAAAGACAGTAGAAGTGGTGCTGTTTTTCACCATTAAAATTCATTCTATTATGTAAAAACTGATACCATCACAGCTGAGAGAATAATTTATCTACATATGTTTTTGGTTTCCAATGTCATGTGAAATAGTAATTGCCAAAGTAATTCTTTGTAACACTCTGTAGTATTTAATTTCAAATCCAGGTCAGATATAATCGCGACATATATTAACAAAGCTCCTTTAATTAGGAAGATGCTCCGATTAGCTGTGCTTTTCTCTCCCCCCAGTGAAGGTTTATGTGTTTTGACAGCAAAGTACCTCCAGCTGAGTTTTAATTCTGGCTGTCAGACTGTCCGCAGGAAGCTGTATGTCAGCGCGGAACAACATTTCAGCCCAGGAGCAGCAGCAAGGCAGCAACGCGACACGGAACCGCAGGACCGCGGACGTGGGCCCCTTTAACCGGGATTTTAATGACAATAATAACGCAAATAAAACTGCTGTAATTGTAGATGCTGCTGGTTGACGTGCAAGAGCAGTGTAATGGTGAATGACAGCAGCAGTGAGACGGGCACGTTTGGACTTTAGCAGCTTCCTGTTGGTGTTCAGAAGGATTGTGGCTGACAGGAACAAAATGGGGCAGCAAGGTCAAGAGGCTGTAAGTGGGCGTGATGGTGGCACGTCGCCCGCCGGCGCCCCGCGCGCGGACTCGCGTGCCCAAAACGGGCTTTCGAGGGGTCCTCTGTCTTTAATTAAACCCCCCCCAACCCTGGGCCGCTCACGGCAGGGGTGGTGCGCGTCTTTAATATCCGCCCCGCCTCTACCCTCCCCCCGGCCCGGCAGCATATGTGCAGGGACTCTGTGCCAGAAAGCCAACCCCCCCTCCCTCGCCCCCCCCCGGAAAAGTGGGGGATCGGGCACCATCTTAAATCGAAGGCTGTCAGAAATATAAAAGCGACGGGTGCTTTCAGATCGAACGGGCAGGAGCCGGCGAGCGGCAGCGTTACACGTACAGCGCAGAAAATCGACAGAATTATAACAGTTCACATTCTGCGCTCTCTGTCTCTATAGATATTTCTCTAGATACAGAAATAGTTATAGACATAGATCTGCCTTATATTGCGTTTTAGCTAACGTGAGACAGTTAAGTTGTCCTACAGCGGGGAGGTTGTCTGTGTCCTTTCATAGCATGGCTGGCTGGTGGTGTGATTTTGGCTTTTTGCCTTAAGTACGCCAAGCTAAATCTTAAAGGATAAATCTTATCCTTTGCCGATTTATACTTCTGTGTAGAATCTACTCTGTCGGTTGCTGCGTAGCTATGTCCCTTATGCCACAGCCTGACACGCACCTGCCCAGAAATATACCTACAGGCATCAGGCTACAATGTAGGGTACAAGGTTTGTATTTACCTACAGTAGAGGAGTACAAATCCGTCTTTAAAGGGTGGTGGAGGTGTTTGGGTGTAGATGCTTACGGGGGCAAGCAGAGTTGAAGGGAATTTTGCTGAGCTGCCTGGCTTGGTTTGCGTCTCCCCCAGTCCGTCTCCGGAAGTACCCTGGATGTGTTAAGAAACCGCCCATGCCAGCACTTGGTTCAAGGTCATGTGGGAAAAGCTTTTTTCCTGAGAAACCCCACCTTCATCTAACCATCAGATCATGGACCTTCCTGAGCAAGGCACTGAGGCCCACAGAGCCAGCACCATGGGGCAAACAGCAGGGGTATGTGGGTAAGGATGGGGGCAGGGTGTGAGCCCGAAGGAGCTGTGACCTTCTCCTCTCTCGGCGGCACACGCTGTGTTGCACCCTGGGTAAAAGGTATCGACACACCTGGTGGTGCCAAATCGCGCCCCGTCTGCGCTGGGTCTCATCTAACAAAACCTTCCCATATGGGAATAATTAGAACACAATAATGCAGTGGGGATGTTGTGATTAGCAGCTACCACATTTCTGGATAAAAATCTGAAAACAGCTTTTAAAGCTAAACGGATACTAAAGCTAACCTGATGCAGAATGCTAAAGCTAAGGCTATGCTAAAGCACATGCTAAAGCTAACGCTATGCTAAAGCGCATGCTAAAGCTAAGGCTATGCTAAAGCTAGGGATTTTATCCAGTGTAGCTTTACAGAGTTAATGCTTCATAGTTGAAAATTCCCTTCTTTGCTAGGAAACAGACCTTCAACCCATTTCAACCCATAAGCTTGTGTTTATCCCAGTTTAGTACTAGCCTGGTGAGGCCAAAATATAGCATTGATAATATGCAGAATCTTGTCCATTTAAATCAATTACATACATTTATTGTGCTGTGCAAAGCATTTTAATAGCAGAAAAGTATATTTAATTTATTAAAGTTGGCTTAAGACCACAGGTATCTCTGTAAATGTGCTTCCTTTGAAGCTGCAGTGATTATGGAAACTTTGGCAGATGCATATGGAACACATTGTTATGGCAGCCATTGCTGACCGTGGACAAACACCAAAAATGATGCCTTGATCTCAGTAGGCCTATATAGATCAAAATGTCATGGTTACAGTTTTCTTTCACAGCAAACACCTAAATCATAAGGGACACTACGGCATGCAGATCCTGATGATGAAATGAAGCACTTCAGGAGTCCAACAGCAGTGCCCCCTGAGGGACAGGAGGTGATACTGCCCTAGGTGAGGTATAAAGGCTGATTTTCAATTAAGATTAATTGACGTAGTGCTGCTATATAGTATGTTACACCTTACTGTACACCAACAGACAATTGAATACACAGCAATCATTTAAAAAAACAACTTTAATCCTTGGGCAGAGTTGTTTTTAATTGTGTGTTAATATCATAATCACAATGACCAAACAGTGACATCCATCCATCCATCCATCTCTCACGATATCTTATTAAGTAGCGGGTCGCACTGACCCTGGATCCCATCAAGGAGACAGGGCACTTAGGGTGGGATGCCGCCACGTCACAGATATTCTACATATATCATGAATAGAAAAGCAACAGCACAACTCACTGTTAATGTCGTATGCATTTTGGCAAATGTAGGTTTGCACCTCAAGTACAAAAACAATGTTGCCCTTAATCTCAGGGTCCTGTTAATCTCCTGTGTGTTCTGAGCAGACACGTGCCCAGGGGGCTGCTTCCGATTGCACCTTCCCCACCCCCCCCCCCCCCCCAATGGCTAAGCAGAGCTGATGCGTATAAGTCCAGTCAGGCTGCGGGGAGGAGGTGGGCGTCTGTGAACCTACACTGGGGAGGACCGCGTCGCCTCCATGCAGACGTCATACCCGGCCTGCCCTGAGCCCAGAGGCGCCTTTTGATAAGAACTAAGCAGAAGCTCCGTGTCACGTGGGAACTGTTAGCAGGATGCGTTTGAATCTGCTCAATCCGCCGCTCGCTGCCGGTCAAGTAGCGTCATGCCACCATTTTACATTATGACCCTGGCGGGCTCTGACAGACGGCCCACCTCTTCTTCACTGGTTGCGTTGTCTCTATCCTGGGAGCAGGAGGCTCTGTCTTATGGCTTCAGGTCGGCCCTAGTGTGCGAACTCCAGGATGGGCCCCCAGGGCCAGTGGGGTCGCTCTCGCAGTCACCCTACGGCCTCCTCCCAGCACCACGGGACCCGTCTGATGTCCCACTGAACCTCCTCAAGCGAGAAGCTGCTGGATGGAGAAGAAGCCCCAGTGCCCAGCATTGCTCTCCGCCGCCATAAGGGGGACAGTGCAGGCACCAGTGGGGCGGGTTTAACTCGATACAGATGCCCACAGCCTGCACTGTACCGCCCCCCAGGCTCCGCCCCCAAGTCCATGCCCCGCCCCCGCCCCCCCCGGGCGCCTGGCAGAGGCTTGCCCTGGCCGGCCGGCGCTGGCAGCTGCCAGCACATCTTTAGCGAGTTGGCAGTCGGCGCGTCCGTCACAGGTTGAAATCAAACCTGCCGCACGCAGCCGCCCCCCTTCCGGCTGATTAATCATAATGTAATTTTAATTAAAAACCACAGTGTCAAAGGGTTTAGCTGCCTGAGAAGCGGGTGCAGATTGCAGCGCAGCGGCGCGCCTTCAGGCGCTCGCAGGAAACGCGTCCTGACAATCCAGGCCGCCGCCGCCAAGGTAAACAAAGACGCCCGTTACGGGCATGTGCTCACGGGAGCATGCTGTTGCCGCCATGGACGTCTCGGACACGACGGGGGCTGCCCCGTGGCCGTCTTGCGCCAGCCTCCCGCACGTCTTCTGTGCTCATTCGTTATCTTTTTTTGTGTTTTTTGTTGTTTTTTTTTTTTTGCAGGCAGATCTTCGGACCGTGTCAGTGTTTCCGGGACGTGCGCCCGGCGTACGTCGCGCGTGCGTTCGGCCTGCTGCGGGCCAGGCGGAACCGCGCGGCGCCCCCCTGTGGTCGGAAGCATCCTCTTACGTCATTTAGCAAAGCATTATAAGGAATCCAAGTTGCAGTTTACAATATTTTTGTGCATTATTACTGGGCCTTTTTGGTGCCGGCGTTCAACGCTCTGTATTAGCCACCACCCTGCAGTCCAAAGCCTGTTTCAGGGTGGGACAGGGGGATTGTGGGATTGTTTTTATTTCTCGGAGCACAAGACTGCCTGGCCTGCTGGGATTGGCCTGGATTTCCCCTTTGTTGGTTCGTCAGTTAAAATGACACGATTGTTATCCCGTGATCCTCAGATGATCCACAGAATTACACTGTTTTTTTTTTTTTTTTTTAACAGCATGCAAAAAGAGGATTAATTAAAGAGAGATAAATTAGCCACGTGTTTGGGGATGGGGAATAGCGGGGCTCTGGAGGAGGTGGTTGGAGGTGGGAAGGGGGGTTTCGCACCCTGATCTGGGCCCCCCATGACAGATATTGCTAAGCCCCGTCTCTGCATCTCTTCCACACAAATTAATCTGGATTCATTCTCCGTTCACATCCCATGTGTTCACATTAGCGGGGTGGCGTGGAAAGCAGGGCACGGAAGCTGCTCTGGGCTCCATGTCCTCTCTTGACTTCACGGACTTCTCTGCATACGGAAGCGGAACATTCACGGCATAAAATGCACCAGAGCTGCCGGTGGAGGATATCTCTCTCTGATCTTCGGGTCGTGGAAACCAGCGATAAACAGCACTGGGTATCCGGGAATATCCGCGAACCCAGGATATCATGTAATCTAGGCTCTACTGCTTAGCAGATACATGCAGTGCTTTTAAAATCCATCCATAAAATACCCTTGATGTGGCAGCATTAGCGATGTTTAGCTGCAACATTTCAAATTAATGTGTAACGGCTGGGAAGTTCAGGGCTACCTCCATAGTAGCAAAATGTATTTTATTTGACGACATGGCACAGATTTCGGGGGAATGATATTTGGGAAAGGCAACAGTGTTTTGAGGGTGGGAGAGAATATAAAGAATATTAAGGTAGCAAAGCATGTTAAGGGGGATCTAGAGATTCTGGAGGGGATTTCAGTACAAGCGTCCCTAAAGTCTTTCAGGATCAGTGTTCACACACCAGTAGTGGAAAGGGACCAAGAGCTGGAGAGGTTTGGAAAGCGAGGAGTGTAGTGAGGCCCAAATCGGATGACCACAAGGACACGTAGAGGGTCTCCTCAGTCAATCACACAGGGGAACGGAGGTGAGAGACCGTGAAGACCGCTTATGGTCAGAAGGACGAATCTGATTTATTTCTGCAGGTGTGTCATGGCAGTGTGCGTGTGCATACAAGCGTGCGTTTGCGAGCATGGGTATGAGCCTGGGCCGTTCGTCTAGATAATTAATCATGCATGTGTGCTTTTATATCTGTATGAGGTTGTGCATCTCTGTTTTGTGCCCAGGGGTTTTTGACTGTGCGCCTGTAGATGTGTGACTTTGTGTGTGTTTGTGTGTGTTTTAGCTGCAGGCCGTTGGCTCGTCGGCCCCGTGACGATGACCTGGCAGGCGTCGGCTCGCCGCGTGAGAGCAGGATCAGAGGTCTGGAGGTTGCCATCGTCCCGAGGAGGACCAGAGGGCCCCGTTGATCTGTCTCACTGAAGCACGATGAGTCCCTGCCCTTCAGCTGTGAAATCAGGAGACACCTGCTTGTCTGCCCAGCACGCCAGGGTCAGGAAAGCCGACGGAGATACAGGAGTATTACCGTGTAAGCGTCACGCTTGAGCACATGACAGATCTGCAGGGCGTGCCTCGGGGGATTAGCGGCGAGCAAAAAACAAAAAGCCCCTGCAGGCTCCTCACCTGGGGGCGCGTTAGGCTGTCCCCGTGCGTAAACGTCACGGCGTTTGGCATGCCTCCGGTCCCCTCAGCCCGGAATGTCCTTAAGCCGCTTCCGCGCGGTGATCCTGCCTCCAGCCCAGGCGCAAAGATACGGCCTGGGGAGCGGTGAGTCCACAGGGCGCCTCCCGCTCTCCGGTGTCCGGGCGGCTGCTCCCCCTCCGGCTCACCTCCGCCAAAAACACGCCTGGGAAGACGGCCGAGGAATCAACAGTTGAGGATAACTGGTGATTTGTGCTGATCCGAAAGCCGGGATCAGAGGCTTTCTCTGCCCACAGTCCCACACCCCCCCGGCAGCCCCAGAGGAC
>JABFEB020000132.1:26897627-26908918 GCA_019775895.2 Stomatorhinus ivindoensis
TGTCCATGAGGGACAGGGCCTAACATGGGGGGTGAGGTGACAGAGTGTCCATGAGGGACAGGGCCTAACATGGGGGGGTGGGGTGACAGAGTGTCCATGAGGGACAGGACCTAACATGGGGGGTGAGGTGACAGAGTGTCCTTTTCCTCATTTCCACCAAAACGGAACCGGTGCTGGTGCAGGTGCTGTGCCGGTTCTCACTGTGCCGGTTCTCACTTGGTGCCTTTCGAAAATCCGCCCATGCTTTTTTTTTCAAAAAAGAACGGAACAGAAGTATTACATAGGCAGTAAAATAATTTGTGCAATGAAAGAGTTTGCATTAAACTGAACTTTTCTGTCTTCCCCATGATTTCTTTGTCATTCTACCATCACAATATTTTATTTATTTGGCCTGCGACATGTTTATAATTTTTTATTATATCAATCTTTCATTTTCTACAGAATAAAAAACGATGAAATGTTGCATTATTTATGTGAATTAAACAAGTTAATAATGATCGTAATTTCAGCAAATACAATCCATACTATTTCAAGCTGTTTTATGACATTTTTGCTTCGTAAACTCTCCCCCATCTGTGTGCGTTAATGTTTATTCTCGCTCACTTTTTTACCGCTGTCCATTTAAGGATCACACAATACGACTGTCTGTTAAAAACCAAACTTTACTGTCTGCTTCGTGATCTCTTCTCCACTCCAACGGCCTAATATTTTATTTATGCGAACTGCGACATATTTATACTTTATTATTAAATCTGGCCAGACGATCAAGTAAAAAAAGGATGCAATGCTAACCGCTAACAAGCTGGCAAGTTGTTTCGCTGTCAGCAACAACGATATTAGACTAAACTAAGTCCGTTATGAATAAAATTTTCCGGGTATGTATTTGGTTTTCATGCGGTAGCCCAACCAGCTTTTGGTGTCATGCTGGAGCCTTTTTTTTGCAGTGGAAACACATGGAACTAGTTCCGGGTAGGGAAATAGTCCGGCACCAGTGCCGTGTTGGTGGATACAAAGCACATGAGGGACAAGGCCTAACATGGGGGTGGGGTGACAGAGTGTCGATGAGGGACAAGGCCTAACATGGGGGTGGGGTGACAGAGTGTCGATGAGGGACAGGGCCTAACATTGTTGGATGCATCAAAGTTGTCTTCAAACAAAGTGTCACACAGCGAATCAAGTGTTGTTCTTCACAAGACATGAATGCATGTGTTCTGAGGGGGAAGACGTGAAGCGTGTGCAGGAAATGACCCGTGTCTGAACACATGCGGCTGCCAAGCAGAGAGCCTCGAGGCCTGTGGGTCTGTAAAGTTTTCCCGAATGGAAAACAGTGGGATCTGACTGTGGATATGGGAGTTAAAAGGTAGCATGTTGCTTTGCTGAGGATGGACGTTAAAACAGCTCTCAGTGTAATGATGCAGTTGCCACACTTACGCCTGCGTGTGCGTGAGTGTTTCCATACAGGGTTATGCTTGCGCCGCGCTATAAAAAACCCTCCCATACTCTTGCCAGTCTGACCGCGCTGATCCAAAATCACAAGCTCCACAGCCGAACATGCCGGATAGCTCTGGCGCAACTTTCGGCAAGGACGCCCCCGCGGACGGAGCTTGGGTGGGTACCGCTCCAGCCCCGGATGCGCAACTGCACATGCACAGGGGCTCTACCCGCAGCTGTCGCCGCAGTTGCTGACCGTGGGCATCCGCACGGGGAGCTTCGGTGTGCTGACCCCATATCCACACCTCCATCGCTGTAAGCAACTTGCCCGCCTTGCCAGTCAGGTGCCAGCTGCATACGGCCTGGCCTATGCCCACCAAGTCCCGCCTCCCGGTTAAAAGGGGCAGGGCGAACCCTCTAGGTGCTTCATTGAATGCATGTGCCACCGCACTGATACTTTCAAAGCTGCGCAAAAGTTTAAAAAACACTAAGGAATAGAACTTTTGTAAATAGCATGGACTTCATCCAGCACAGTCTTCTGGCTCGCTGCAAATATCTGACCGTTTCTCAACTTTAGTGCCCAGTATTCTACGTAGGTGTTATCTCCCTACTATATTAATATTTTTCTGCTTTTTTGTCACCTGTACAACGTTGTGCTCATTTCTGTCAAGCAAAAAACACACACGCACACTGCTGGCTGGTCAAACGCAGCAGGTGTCTTTTCTGAATTTGCGAGGATCGTGAGCAGCCGTCTCAGAGCACGGCGCTTTCCCGTGCACCGCAAGCACACGGTCTTTACCTGCGGCCCTGACTTCCTGCCGACCCGTCACTTTCCAATTTGTGTCTCCTGCCCCGCCTGTGCCCCCTCTGGCTGATATCTGGAGTCCCGTGTCAGTGACATGCCCAGTGACACGGCGAGAAGGGCCGTCAGACTTGTCAGGGACGTCGTGAGAAATGAGTCTCTTTATTTGCTCTCGAATTTTCCGCCGTCGAGAAACACAACAATAACTGCAGCCTCACATGCCTGGGATACACTAAACCGCCCCCATCCCCCCTATTTCAACTGAGTAAAAGTTTTGACAATCTACCCCTTTTTTCCAGACCACAGTGATAAGCACCCTTTTTTGGCTATCTAAGCCCGCTCTGTATATACGTATGTTTGCGTTGTGTAATTCCATTTTTTTTGTGTTGAATTAAATGGGCAGCCCAAAGGGCGACAGCAATCCGGCCCGGTGATCTGCGGTCCTTTGCGCAGCTTTCAAGTGGCACCATACGGACTCCTGCCAATGTTGCCCCCGGCCTTTTAGGAAGGCTGAGTCCTGATTGGATGCTCCCCAGTGGGGGTGCGGGTCTCCCTCGCACGCCCTCGCTCCCGTACCGGCCTCTCCCTCTCGCTCTTTTCTCCTTCCGTCCCCCATGCCCCCTCTCTCTCTGCCCTGGGGGGGGAATCCTTTCCAATCCCCGGACCGGCTCCCCCAGCTCCATGCTGTGTGAGGTACAGAGAACGAAGCCACTCTCACGGGAGAAAAAACGGCGGCCATTGTGTCAGTGCAGCGGTGGTAATTAAGAGATGCGGGCCCCCATTGACGCCAGCCGCTCAGCCGCACGGGTCCATTTTTCGGGCTGCCGCGGATGAACTCATTTGTTAGCGATAATTAGCTTCTCTTTGTGCGGCGGACACTCCGCGTTCGCGGCTACGAGTCTTAGCGCAGGCTAACGAGGGTGGCTGTTAAGGCAGCATGTTAAAACCTTCATGGCAGCCCCACACCCTCACCAATAGTTGACAGCTGGGCCTCGCACAGAAGAACGATCCGCTTTCCATTCACTATCTGTCCAGCGCTGGAGGCCCAGAATGAATCTTGCTTGCCCTGTTTTGGAGGAAAAGTGTTTTCCTTCTTCCCTTTCTTCAGAGCCTTTTTTCTCGATTCATTATTGACTTTCTATTTTCTACCAGCATGCAGGCAATTTGGCAAATGGGAGCTGGATAGCGGCCAATGGCTCGACACGGAGCGGCTCTGGGCTGCGCCATTGACGGCATGCGCGGGGGGTGACGCAGGTTTGTGACCCCTAATGAGCCGGGGCCCAGCGTGCTGATTGGACATGAACCCATATGCTCCGCTCTGGGCCACTGGCACATTCTGGGTTCGTGCGAGCGACTGTGGGCATCTTCTGCTGCACGAGTGGGATGCAGCCGCATGCATGCACCCCTCGCAAATGACTCATACACAGATTTCATTTTTAAGCCTGGGGCAAAGATCTTGTCAGATAAGGAGCTTGAAGGCCTGGGCCATGTCCTCACCGGAACCCGAGCAGCGACCCCCGACTTCCCCATTCTGTCGAGAGCTTCTCCTTTCTCATGCTAGTTACTGTCAACACTTCAGACGAAAAAGGAAACTTAGGAGGGCCGATCGCTTGTAAGAGAATCTCACGAAAATTTCTGTCGCTTGCAGAACGGTGGAATGGCGATATCTGGAAGCACCATGTGGTCGTTGTTAACCGGCTCTCCTTTGGTAGATAAGAAGCGTCTTTCTTATCTGGGGGGGGCTACTTCATTCTCAGCCCTATGAGGGCCATAGTACAGACCGTTGGCTAAAAGGTCCACATGCTGTTTGGGGGCTGGGAGCCGGTTTGAGATTCCACACTGCCGAGCCCCCCAGGCATTCGGAAACCCCCGCCAGTGGTGCTGCACACCCCCACATCCGCCATTTGTTTTGGTGCTGCTGTTCTCGTGCTGTTTGCTGTCAGTCCCATCTCTCCGGCTCAGTCTGGGGGGTCACAGCCACTACAAAGCGCCAGCCTCTGAACAGCGGCACATGCAAAAAAAACGTGCTGCATGTCTCACCTTGGCGACCGCAGTCAGCATGCGTGAGTGGCGCTTCTGCATGCGAGATCAAAGATTTGGGCAGGTGAAGTTTGCTCCTCTCATCATGGGCTGGGGGGTAAGGAGTCTTCCAGGCAAAACGGGCCCCCGGGTGTTACCTCTGTGGCTTCTTTGCCCCCCAAGCGTGGGCCGTGGGAGTCGTTCACCTTCCTCTCTTTATTTGTGTTTATTCAGACAAAGGCTGTTTAGTTTCACCGGGTGAGTTCTGCCTGACCCTGTGCTCTTTGTACCTCATGTGCCAGGTTGGGCCATTTTATAAGGTGATGAGAATGTTAGCATTTTTCATCGGAAATTAAGAAGATATACGTGCCTTACTCTTTGATAAAATGAAGATGACACGAAGTTTAACGAAGTAACTTGACTGTAGGTTGTGCTTTTGATTCCTGGTCCTGCTTGATTCTTTGGCGTTTGCTTGATCTCCTTGTATCTGTGCCTGTAAATTGCCCATAGTGTATTTGAGTGCCCTGTGATGGACAGGCATCCAACCCAGAGTGTCCACTGCCTTATGTCCTGGGACAGGTTCCAAGGTCACTGTGACACTATGCAGGGTGAGTGGTTATGAAAGAGGGATTGGTGTAAAAAAATGGACGAGTAAGCATAGACGCGTATCACCATTCCATCTATTTCCTGAAACCACTTATATTATTCAGGGTTTGCAGGGGTTCCGGAGCCTATCCTGGATGCTATGGGTACAAGGCGGTGAACGACCCTGAACCAACCCATCACAGGGCTCATTCACACATCATTCACTCATACATACAATTTGGCAGCTCCATTCAGCATCAGCACGTTTATGCACTGCGAGGGAAACCGGAGAACCTGGAGGAGATGCTACACCAACGTAGGGAGAACATGCAAACTCGACTCACATGGAGCCCCAGCAGAGACTCACACCCAGGTCCCAGAGGTATCAGGCAACAGTGCTAACCACTGCACCCCCCATCACTGTGCCATTCCAGATTTATCACCATTCCAATCTGCCGCTTTGCGACTTTCAGCACTTGAGTAGCCGCACTGCACTTGATTATCTAATTACTCGATCATCTACTTTGACTGCAATACCAGTGAAAAGCTGCTGGTGATGCCTCTGAGGAATGTGAGCTGTTTGGGACATGGAGATGCAGAAGTAACACACAGCCGGCTTGGTTAGACCCCAGACACACTCAGGGTGATGCCCATTGGGTCTGCTGATCAGCTGCAGTAGATGCAGGGTGGATAATCTGGACCAGCAGTAAAGGATTTCAGTGTCTCTTATTATAATGAATGAATTGCAGTCCAGTGTAGAGGGACAAAAAAATTCCAAGGCAGATGCCCTCAGTGCAGATCCAAGTAAATAGCTTATTGGTCTTGCTGGTGGACCTTCATCTAGTCCTATCTGGCCTAGTTTTTGAACGCGCTCCTAGCTGCACAAATAGCAGAAAATGAGATCTGTGTTCCTGACATATCAATCAGAAATATCTGTCGCGCTGATTATGTGAGAGATCAATTTACACCCTGCACTGTTAGGTAATTGTTGTATTTTTGCATCACGATGTGTAGTTGGGAAGCATGTGCTCATCAAAAAACAGCTGTCAGACATTTTCAGAAACTGGAAATCTATATTTAAGCAGTCTGACCAGCACTGAAAGTTCCCTGTATCTCGATAAGCTCTGAAAAAATCTATGCTTGTGCATGATAAAATAAGGCCTTCCTGTTGCAGGTAAAGATTCATGAACTTTTAAAATATTTATTATTCACTATCTGTTTGTATTGGTCATTTTGATTTGTTGCATTGGCATTCATTTGTTCAGCAGAACTCCAGCCATGAGGAAAGATGTAAAGAAGTAATAATCTAGAAATGGGAGTACAGCAGTAGCGTGAGAGCAAGTGTTACAACTCTGTTTACCCTTTGGTTCCTTGTCCACATGGGGGCACCATGTTATGGAAGAGTGCAGGCACCAGAACGTTGAGGTTCGACTACCGCGAGGGACAAAAGGCAAGCTGGGGATTTCAGAGACCTGAATCTCTCGTCCAGGTATGGGGAGAAAATGGGATCAAAATTCAGTTGCGGGAGAACAAGAAAAAAAGTCCTTCTTCTTCTAACCTTTTTGAATGATAACATTTGTGCTTCACTAGTGCCAGTTGGTCATTTACATAATGTGACAGAGTGGGCAGGGAGGGAGTGAGGGAGGGAGTTAAAGAGGGAGAGAGGAGTGTGGGAGAGTGGAAGCGGAAAAGAGGGAGAGAGAAGGGCAGCGAAAGAGAGATATGGAGAGAGGGGGATGATAGGAGAGAGGGGGCGAGAAAGAAAGAGAAAGAGTGGGGAGAGTAAGAGAGGGGAAGGGGGGGGTGGGGTGGGCTGGGGGGGAGCAGGCCGAGGCTGGAGAAGGCAGATGGGGCTGTCTTGCGCTCCTCCGTGTGTCCTCACCCCCTTGCTGGGGCGCGGACCAAGCCCAGGCCCAGAAGGAAAGGGGCGCCCCACTGCGACGCTGGCGCCGGGCTGGCCCTGGCTGGGCCCTCGCCCGTGTGCATGCTGACCGGGCCCAGAGCCGGGCCCGAGCCCCCGGGGGTGCGGGGCACGTCAGACTCCAAGCTGCTCTGCTGCTGCACGGGCCAAAATGGCAGCATAAACCCCCACCCTGCCCCCACCCCTCACACCTTCCTGAAAAGCCGCCCGGCTACAGGCCTGCCTCTCACTGCAAAAGGGACAAAGTCGCAACACAGACCGGGCTCGTCCAGCTTCTCACGCTGCCGCTCTCCTGCCATCGCCACTCACCTGTTTTCTTAGGAATTTTAAAGGACGAGAAAACATTAATAAGAAGCACGATAAACGTAACGAAATATCACTTGACTAAGGGATAGTGCCTGATTGGACGGCAGGTGTGTAGGCGCAGAGTCCTGCAGGCAGTGCGATGGACGGCAGGGTGTGGGTCCTGGCTGCCCGTGGCCGGGATGCCGCAACTAAGGACCAAGAGGCCGTCAGGGGCGCCTCCTCGCTACCAGGGGAATGACGCAAAACTCCTCCACGGGGGCATCCTCCTGCCCCCGTCAGCCTGGTAGAAGAGGGGGGCGCTGTGACGGGGCCTCGCTGCACACTCCCATCATGCCTTGTGGACAGCTATGCATTTCCTGTTTTTTAATTTGCCCATTTGAGACGTGTTTCTTGACGTTACCTGTCTAAAAGCTGAAATACCTTCTTTCATGAGATTGGAATCCTGGCCGGTAACCAGAACAGCAATAAATACTAGTATAATAACTAGTACAGCTACTTACCACATTATTATCCGTAGTCATATTATATTTTATCCATCCATAGAATCCCCTGTTGGAGATGCCATTTACATTTATGAAGCATATGCTGTTATCTAAAACGACATGCATTTTTTGAGAAAGCAGCGTCAAACAGCCCTTGGAGCTATTGTGGGTGACAGGCCTTGGCCCACGGGCACTTTGATGACATCTCTGTGCTGACGCAGGGATTTTACACAGCATGCCAGCTCAATAAGCCACACACACTAATTGCATATCTTTGGACTGCCGGTGAAACCACAATGAGAAGAAACAAACTCTACAAACAGAGTGGAGATAAGTTTCAAACCCCTAATAGCAGAAGGTGTTACCCACCGAGCTACTGTATCACACCCCGAGCCAGATGTATGCAAAACATACACTAATACACCGATGCAGCTAATATACTTAATGAATGCCTTATCTGCTATGGTGCAACCATAAAAAAGAGAACTGTTAAGTGCCAGACAGGAAAAAAATGTGTATTTCTACGCTGTGTAAGTTTCCCACACTGAGAAAATTTAGAAATTCTGAGAAATACCTCTAAAATCTGCAAAATTCTCCAAAGTGCGTTTTTCTTCTTGACACAATTTCCTGGCTGTGCTCTTCATAAGCTGTAGCTGTAGATGCTATGAGCAGAAGAACTTCAGTGATGACAATCCATGCACAGAAGAATTTGGCTCACTGGGGAATTTTACCGGGGTCTTTGTGAACAAATTACTGCTGTAATGTCTCAATGATTGTTTTTCGCAGTTTAAGTTCAGTTTAAACCACTTACTGTTATTTGCAAACAATAAATGAGCCCAGCATGAAAAAGACATTTCACTGAGAGCTACAGGGCCTTCAGATGGTACGGCAGAGACGCCGCGATCCGTTCCGAAGGCCTATTACTCTTGCGGTGAAAATTCCGAACTGGACCCTAAATATAGGCTGCACACTGACACAGCCTGCGCCTTTCATCTGTTCCTGACACCTTTAATTTGCCCCCAGAAGCCGTCTCGCTGTGAGTCTCATTAAAAAAGGATTCTCGCACACACACACGCGCTCTCGCATGCGCGTGCAGACGCGTGCCCAACACGGCCTCAGTATTTAAATAAAGGAACTCAGCTGATGACACCTGACTGTGACTCAACACGAATCGGGCTGGTAGGAGATGGGTTTAAGTGTCAATGTGATGAACAGAAATTTTATTTCATGTTTATTTTTGAGACCCGCATTCCTGGGTCGCATTAGGTCTGCTCTTAGTACTTGACTTTCTTTTGTTTAAATTTGACACAGCTGAAAGCCAAACAGAAATTCAAGAAATGGCCCAAAGAAAACTGAACTGGTGTTCAGCTGTAGAGACAGGGGTGCAGGAGGATGCAGATTCCTTGGAAGCCTAAGAGGCACCAGGCCTGCATGTACACTCCTGAAAGCCGGCCTGCATGCTCGTGAGCATCCACACATGTGAACATCCCACATGCTGCCCTGGATCCTGGTGCCTCGAGGGACGAACACACAAGAGGAATAAAAATAACCCCCTCCCTCCCATTAAGACTGGCCATGTCAGGACAGTTAATGCAGTGAGAATATACCTATATACCTTTAAAGTATCTCTCTTAAAAGGTTCTGAATTTTTTATTCTTTGAGGAGGGAATTGCCCCCCCCACCCCTACATTTACCAATTTTACTGTCAGTCCCCCCCCCCTTGTTTGCATCAGTTACCATAAGGGTGCAGGTAGTGTAGCTGGCCCTGCCTGCATGCCACTGATCAAAGGGGAGGGGGGATTGCTGTTCAGAGCTCACTCAAACCCCCCCTCCTCCCCCTTCTTTTGATACTGTGCCCCTCATGCTTCGCCATGGTGAGTTCAGCCCCCCCGCACCCACAGGTGATCTCACACAGCATGATTACAGCGTGCTTTTCCACAGCTGGCTCCACTAAGCAGAGGGCCTGCAGGGGGGGGCTGGTTTATGAAGGAAATCAATAAAATAAACACCTAATTCTGCACTCATCGGCAACAAATGAGGACGTGTTAATGAGACCGTTTGCACGGCAGGAGCAGTGGGGGGGGTTACGGGAAGACGCTGGACGCACGTCACCGTCCAATAGGGGGCTGTCTCAGCAAAGCCTGCAAAACATCATTTAAATATTGCATTGAGGTTCCGCCGCCTGCCATGCATTGCTGCAAACTCATCAATGTCGCTTTGACTGGTGTCCTGCTCCCAGTGCCTTGTTTCCATAGATGTGACTGTTTTCCCTCCAGTGACTTGCTCCCCAAGTCACACCCAATAGGGAGTTGGACATCGGGCTGCGATGCATTTCCTTCTGGGTGTGAGCCATTTCTGAAGGCAACCTGACAGGCATCTCGCATCATTTGAGGTAACCATCTCCATCTGATGGCCATGAGCAGAAAGACATGTCAGTTTATTTGCTGTTTACTTCGGGATTACTTCCTGTTTACTTCTGGATTACTTCCTGTTTACTTCCAGATTACTTCCTGTTTACTTCCGGATTACTTCCTGTTCACTTCCTATCCTTTGGCGACACTAAGGCCTGTGAGGTTACCTAGAACAGGTGTGAGCACTGTGCCCTCGAACCCACAGGCATGGCTTTGTGTAGCTCTGAAAGACTATGAGTCGGCCCTCGTTTAACGAAGAGAGTCTAATAGGGGGGGGTGGGGTGGGGGCAGGATTGAGAGGGAAGGGAGCAGAGGATTTGGCATGCAGTGCTAGGTGGTAGGGGGCACGCCGGCCATTACCATTTCTTAATGAGCGGCAGGTTCGTCGCATTGGCCCCCCCCGCTGCTGTGCCGCTGTCTCACGGCCCCAGGAATGCCATTAATGGAAGGACTTGCTCAGCGGTGATTAAAGCTGCAGGGGGTTGCCTGCCCCCTCCACCTCCACCCCCCTACTCTGGGCCTGGTACGCTTGCGAGTTGCCTGCGGCCATTTCAGCACTTTCCAGCAGCGCCTTTGAGATGCCCAGCCTGAACCACACCAGACTGGGACCAGTCGTGCCAGCCTGGCCCTCCTTTTGTGTCACACAGACCCCAGACCCCCACCCCCTTACACGGAGGAGCGCAAGACCCCCACCTCAACCATCCCGGACCGCTGCAGCCTGGCCAGGGGTGCCCCGCAGCGCTGATGTCCCCCGCAGTGTGAGCGTGAAGTGTGCGCGCCTGTAAGCCTCTGACGGCCAGACTCTCTGTGTCCCCAGGTGCCTGGGGAAGGGAGGGGTGAGTGAGTTAAATCCATCAGATGGGGTGACATTCCCACTGCCATCTCAGTTAACCGCTGTTCTTGTGATCCTGTAGGGGGCAGCAGCGAGTTCCTACAGGCATTTCACCATTGCGGTGTAGCGCTCAGTACATTGCCTTATCTTGTCTGCTCCTCTGCCTGTATGGTCTTTCAGATTTTTATTATCTTGGATCATGATTTAATCTACCCTCCCCCCCCCCAAAAAAAACCTACATTCAACAGAAAGCCTCAGAAAAACTGACCTGTGACAGTTTGGCAGAGACAGCCCAGTCTACAGGAGCCAGTTTGCACCATTTCCTCAGGGTTATTTAAGCATTAAATGGTCACTGAAATTTCCCATATTGACACCTGAGTGGCTTGCTGACTGGCATGACATAGATCGGGCTTTAAGGGCCCATGGGCTGGTCCACGGCCCGCTTTCCGCCCACCGTCACGTTAATTCTTGTGTCACTGTGTTGGGGGGGGGGGGGGGGGGG
>JABFEB020000132.1:26926655-26944194 GCA_019775895.2 Stomatorhinus ivindoensis
CAGAGAGAGAGACACAGACAGAGTGACATAGACAAGGGCAGACACAGAGAGAGAGAGACACAGACAGAGTGACATAGACAGAGACAGACACAGAGAGAGAGACACAGACAGAGTGACATAGACAAGGGCAGACACAGAGAGAGAGAGACACAGACAGAGTGACATAGACAGAGACAGACACAGAGAGAGAGACACAGACAGAGTGACATAGACAAGGGCAGACACAGAGAGAGAGAGACACAGACAGAGTGACATAGCCAGAGACAGACACAGAGAGAGAGACACAGACAGAGTGACATAGACAAAGAGAGACAGAGAGAGAGACATACACAGACAGAGGTCCTACCTGGCATTTCTCCTGGAGGTTCTGACACTGCAGTCTCAGCCTCTCCAGTTCCTGCTGCAGGGTCTGGATCTGCAGCTCGCTGTTCACTGTACCCATGTGGGAAGCACTCAGACTCCGCATCACTGAAAGAGACAGGGCATACACACTGCCATAAGTCAGGTGGTCAGCACATACATAAACACACACACACAGAAATATATATATATATATATATATATATATACACACACAGACTGACACACACAGACACACACACACGCATATATATATATACGTATATATACACACACACACAGACAGACACACACACATACAGACACACACACATACAGACACACACACATACATATATATATACACACACACACACACACACCTTGACTAGTCTCCATCTCTGTCCTGAGCTGCAGCAGCTCCAGCTCCCGGGCCTGCAGTTGATCCGTCAGGAGCCTCTCTGACTCACCCTTCTCCTGTTTCTGAAGTGGGGGGGGGGGAGGGGGCTTACATGTTAGTTTCAGCATCTCCCTCCAACCAAGGCATGGGGGGCATGGCTCAGAGAGGACATGCATTCAGACTGGGGAGGACATCCTGCTGAAGACAGAGGAGCAGTAAAGCATGACGAGGACGCTCTGCTCAGAAATGGCTGGGGGAGGGGGCACCCCGCTTTCCAAGCTTCGACGCACAGCCGGGTCTGGTCTTTGTGTCAGGGTCTCCTGCCCCCTCCCTACAATGCCTATGGGCAGAAGGGTCTATGGCAGGGTTCTTCAAATCTGGACCTCGATTCTAAATCCAGGCCTTGGTTTCAGTTCTCCCAGGTAGTTAGTTTAATAATTACTGATTCTGATTGGTCAGAGGCTTCACACCTGGCTCATAGGTAAAGGAAGGATGGAAAACCAGCAGTGCTCAGACCTCGAGGACCGTGATTTGGGTAATAGGGCTCTATGGGAACCCCTTCAGTTAAGGGGAAATCAGTATATCAGAAGGACAAATCGGCGAATGGAAATTTGAAAATTAGGGAAAGTGAGAAGGAGGTGGCATGGCGGCTAAGCGGCCAGCACTGGTGACTGACAGCTCCAGGGTCGGGGGTTCGAATACTACCTCAGGTGTATGCGTATTGCCCGCCCAAGACCTACCAGTGATAAACAAACGAGAGTTGGATGGACGGAAATGCAACAGGCCTGCTTTCCAAGACTGGCTGCAATATAAATAGCCATTTTGCTTGTGGGTGACACCATGTGACTGCACGAACTAGCAAAATGCCCCAAAAATATTCAAAAAGGTCCCAGAAGTGTAATGCTGAAATGCCACTGAGCGAGACTCCGCAAGCCGTTTACTCCAAGCCAGACCCCTCGGTAACATCGTACCAGCTTGTTGAGCTCCATTTGCAGGTCCTTCTTTTGGATGTAGATGCCCCGATACGCGCTGTAGGCCTTGTTGACGTACCGCTGACCATCTGTAGCGACCTCCTCTGGTTTGTACAGCTGTGCAGTAACAAAGTAGGACACATGGGGGTGACGTTTTCTCAGCGAGAGTCAGAGGCGCAAACGTCATAAAAAACAGCAGCCTATTAAAGAGCTTTCAAAGCTTTTAAAACAAGGAATCCATATGCAGGACACTCTCAGTCCTACGGGTTGCAGATTTAATGGTCGACTTCATCAATTGTGATCCGGACATAGTGCTCATACAAGTCAAAGATTGTTTTGTTGCAATTTCAATTTCTGTTTTGTCACTAGATTTTTTTAAATACAGGTAAAAGGAAAAGCACCAACTTGAAGAATTAATGGGATGCCGAAAATTGAGCAAAGAAAACATGAAAATGGCACTTCCCAGGATATTGATAGGAAATGTCCATAACACAGATGAAACTGCATGTTTTGTGAGCTGAACAAAACCCATGTTGCTCCGAGCTGGGAGCTCCTCGGAAAATAGTACCTCGAGTGACATTAAATATGGGAAAAAAGCTGTTCAGACTGTGTAATGTTCATTTGAGTCCTGTTATAAGAGGGTACATATTTCATTATCATTAAGGCATGATTTGTAATATGTATTTTAAAAAGAAATAGAGCATTTGAGCTCAATAAAAGACATGAGCTTAAATTCTTGGCAGCATTGCATATTTCTAAAGAGAAATAAGAGAGCATCACATCACAGGGAATAGCCGGTTTGCAAAAACATTTACAATGAGAATATGGGGCAGCAAAGTTAATTCAAAGCAAACTGGAATTGTTGTCAATTTGAAATAATTGGTTACCAATGACAAGCCTTGGTGAATAATTATGAACACTGTACAGCAATGCTTTTATATAAGAACAGAAATATGTCACCAAGCATGATGGACAGGACATGTGAGCAGCGAAGGCTAGCCCCAGAACATCACTGTAGATGTGAGCACTCAGCACCTTGTCCTCCAGCTGTCGGACGCGCCTCCGCAGTAAAGCGTTCTCCTGTTCCGCGTCCCTCAGCCGGGTCTTGATGTCCTCGTAGGCGGTGACCAGGGCGAAGTGCGAGGCCAGCGACTCGTCCCCGGGGCACCCTGACACTGGGCTCTCTATCGCCGGGCATGCCGTCTCGTGCTTCAGGATGCAGATATCATCTTCCATGGTCACTGGTTCCATGGCCGGCGCTGGGGGACAAAGGTCAAAAGTCAAAGGTCGACCATGCAACCAGGAAACCATATTTCTTGGTTATTTTCCTGAATATGCCCATAAATACACATCCAGTGCAGAGTCACGCAGAAGCAGAGCTCAATCCCAGGAAGTGTGGCGCATGTGGAATACCCTGGATGCAAGACGGCAATACAGGGGAAGAATATTCACACACACATACACACACAGGGAGGAGGATCAAAGCCCAGAACTGCGGGTATTAGACCTCGGGCTAAGAAATGAGGCCCTGACACACTCAGAAATCTACTGGTACAAGTTCCAAGCAGCATTGCTCTTTGGAGAAGAAAAAAAAACAACATAGATAAACTTAACTTGTGAGATGTTAGATCAAAATGCAAGTTATTTTATTCAGGATTAATACAGCTACCAGAACAGCTGATGGGCAGCTCTGACTCAGCCTTGGGGTAGGGGTGAGAAACAAGCCCCACAGACATGCTGCCTGACATCAGAAGGGCAACAGAAAAACTGCTCGGCTGTCTAAAACTGCACAGATGGCAGTTTGGGAGAGACATAAGCTCTATATTCCACTTTGGTGACACTGGGGCAACTGAAAGGCCAGAGTGAATTTGGGAAGGGTCTAGATTCTCTGGCCAATGGCTCCCGTCCTCCTGCATGGAAGTAATATCCTTTATAAAGAGCCTCTGGGAATGCAGCAGTCCCTATCTGCAAACCGATGCACTCAACTAAATAAACCACCCCACAGGAAATGCACAGGCTGAGTGCACAGCACTCCATAAGTTTCACGGGGATCTTGGTGATCCTCCCCAAACTTTTTCTCCATCACCACCACGGGGGGGGGGGGGCATGACCAGACCTTCCAGGAAAGTCCTTGAAGCCTGTTGGATCGATGGGCTTCTGGGGTAGAGCCATTTCCCAGCATGCACTGGCACGGCTTTTCATTTTGACTCCCCCCCCCCCCCCCCCCCACAGCCAAAGAAATTCTCCCCCAATAAAAAAGCACTACAATAAGGGCACGCCCCACCTTGCGAAAGCATTCGACCAATCATCATCAGGAATAATAGACAGACTCATCTGTCGTTCATCTTCCCTTACAGTTCTAGAATTCCATCAGAGTGTGATTTGTAATATCTGCCTGACAGATGGCATCTAAACTAGCTCTGGAATTAATTTCAATGCACCATTACCTTACAGTAGCACTGACTTTCACCTTCCTTGTGGGCGACAGTAAGGACTGAATTTTTCACCATCAAACACGTGATGAAATTCAAGCAAAGTCCCTGGTTTTGTGTTGCATATGTCTGGACATCTGACAGACTTTTTCTAAGCTGTTCATTTCTTGCTCAAAGTAAAGTTCAACAAATGAAAAAGTTAAGTGGAAAAATCATACTACGTAGAATACAATAGGTGCCATTATACCAAAGTACCGTAAGTTCCAGTAAACACTTAATTAAGTTACATCTTTGTTTTTAAAGTAGTTAAGACTTTACCAGGGAGAAAATACCCGTTAGCCCTATTATGGGAAAAAAAATCCTTTACTTTTCCTTGCAACTTAACTGGCCTTCAAATCAATGGCACTAAAAACTGAACATCAAAACTCCTGAGAATTTCATTCCAGTCACCAGTGCCCCACCTGCTGAAGACAAAAGTTACCATTCATTTAAATTACATTTGAAAACTTAATTACATCATTTTGTTTGGCTGTTGTCTCAGCTGATTGGCATCTCAACATTGTCACCCATAAAACCAAATACCATATTCACTTCAATTTACATGAATTATTCAGCAATAATTCCAAATTATCTGTGAATAGTGGCCCTTCTCTCAGAAAGGTTGGCTGCAAACAAAAGCCTTGATATTTCAATACATTTTAAAATATACTTTAAACTGTAGCCTATGGCAACCATTTAGAAATAAACTATAACACTTGAGACACTAACAGTTCATTTTCCCTGTCTATAAACGTGGCAGGTTCTGTAAACAAAAAGCACATCGAATACTTATTAAAAGTATTGTATTGCTAGATACGCTTAATCAAAACCCCTAAGGCATACATGGGTTTAGTCGATAAATGATAAAAACTGGAACTTTGAACCTTTAGATGGGTCCTCCAGCAGGATCAGCAGTGTCCGCATACCAGATCCGATATCCTGTCACACTGACAGTTTGCTTGATCTATATGCAGCACATTTACTGCACTGAAGGGCGTAACAACGCATGTTTTGTGGCTTTACAAAGCTTTCCAGCCTTGCGATCAGCTGGTGTGTGATATACAGTATATAGGTGTACAGCGCTTTACCGGAGTTTGAGCTATATAGTAGCTCCACCAAAACCAGTAGCATTTCACTCCAAAGACCCAGAGTCACGATGCATGCAAAGGGATCACACAGGTACCTTTTCAAGTCATCCCGTGACAATGACCCAATAGCCATGCATGACACGGTGCTCTCTGAGCCCTTTCCTGACCTGGAAGTTGCTAGCTAGCCGGTCAACTCCAAGACGAAAACGAAAGGTAAAGTGCAGAAACCGGGTACTGGAGTAGACGCGAACAAAGAAACACCATTATTACATATATAGCGCGCGCACACACACACCCACACCCACACTAAACGACAGCCTTAATAACGTGATGTGAAATCAGCTGGCAGAATAACCCCAAACAAAAAAAGGCAGAAAATAGCTGGTCCGCCAGTATGCCCATCAAAGAACTTCAGATGACAACTAAAATAGGAATGATCACGGACTGACCGTGGAATGACACGGCATATCCTTATTGGAGAAATACAA
The DNA here is from genome assembly GCA_019775895.2 of Stomatorhinus ivindoensis. Taxonomy (NCBI): domain Eukaryota; kingdom Metazoa; phylum Chordata; class Actinopteri; order Osteoglossiformes; family Mormyridae; genus Stomatorhinus; species Stomatorhinus ivindoensis. The sequence continues at coordinate 26,932,413 of JABFEB020000132.1, forward strand.
TAAAATCGACTGTCTATCTCATACATAACAACAGATCCAACCATTTGAATCTGTATAAATGATTCCGTTTGACTTCCTGGCTGTCTAGTTTGTCAACTTTGACACTTTTGGTTACTCAGCCAGCTAGCCACTTACCAGTCGCTGAAAATACAACTTTTTAAAAAAAGGAAGTTATTAGAAATATGGAAATAACATCGGGACAGGTCACGTTTTCATAATAAAACTATAAAAATGCGATCTCCCCCCCCTCGACTCCACCGTTTCCGACCACCATCGGTCTAAAAACACTGAAAATGAGGCACGGGACCGGAAACGGCTCATCCGGCCGGGACTAACATGCGGAAGTGACGTACCAGTCACGTGACACGACTAAACCGCTAGTGAGTCAAACCATCCAGCGGCTTTAGGTACTCAGTATTTATTTTTAACATATGTATTTGTTTGTGTCATTCACCTTATAACCGCAGTCCTGGTCGTGATCGCGGGCTAGTCCGGAGCCTTTCCGCGGCAGTTGTGGCACAAGGCTGAGGTACACCCTGTATGGGATGCCAGTCTGTCGCCGGGCACGTACACGCAACCACAGTCACACCGTACGAGACACTGATTAACCTCGCAGCAAGTCTTTGGACTGGGTGAAGAAACCGAATAACTCGGAGAAAACCCGCGCGACAGGGTGAACGTGCAAACTTAACGGCAGAGTCGTGAGGCAAAAGTGTTACGCATTAAGACACCGTGCAATTCCGTAATAACGCCGTGACTTGATTAATGATCCTGGCAGTATTTCAGAAATGACTAGGCAGCTGTCTAATTTTTCTTCACGTGAATGTTTAACTCAAAAACCTGAGACCATAATGAAATTTAATGTATTTAGCTACATGACCTTTCTTAGTATATCGTTTTCACGTCTTTTTCAATTAAATGACTAAAATAACTTGTAAATGTTACTCCAGGTTATCACTTCAAAATAGCGCGTTCCTTGGTTAGAGTTAATATAGAAGTTAAAAGTCGCAAACAACATCAAAAGAACAATATTAATGTTTACACTTGTTATACATATAGCTAAAGGTCTCTTTATGTTTCTCTCTTTGGAGGCTGAAACCACTGAAACTCGTCTTAGCATTGTTGACACATTATGTGGTTTCGGTGCGATGTTCAAGTGCTACTTGCCAAAACTCAGTCTAAATATTTTGTATTGCCACTGTATTATTTTGGTTCTACATGTACATATATTGGTGTCATGATGACAGTGAGTAGCGCTGCTGTCTGCCTTTGTGTGGCGCATGCTTGTTCTCCCCTTGCCTCCTGGGTTTCCTCTAGCTCAGGGGTAGGCAAACTTATCCGCAAAGGGCCGGTGTGTATGCAGGTGTTTGGGCTAACCTTTAGGTCAGCTGTTCAAAGCCAGGTGCGAGGACTCTTCAGCCAATCAGTCCTCTAATTAGTGACCTAATTAGAGAGTTGCAGTGAAAACCTGCACACACACCGGCCCTTTGCGGATAAGATTGCCTACCCCTGCTCTAGCTCACAGGTGACCAATCTTATCTGCAACGGGCCGGTGTGTATGCAGGTTTTTGGGATAACCCGTAGGGTCAGCTGTTCAAACCCAGGTGTGAGGACTCTTCAGCTAATGAGTCCTCTAATTAGTGACCTAATTAGGGAGTTGCTGCGAAAGCCCGAATACATGATGCCAATGACATATAGAAGGCCCGTGTTTTCCAATCTGGTCCACACGACCCATAGCCAGTCCATGTTTTTGCTCCCTCCCAGCCTGGTGCAAAAATGCGGACTGTCTGGCAGGCAGCTCGGAGGGAGCAAAAACATGGACCGACTTTGGGTCCCTGAGAACTGGATTGGGGAACACATAGTAGGTTAACTGGCATCTGTGTGTGTACAGTATGTGCCCTGTGATGGAATGGAATCCTTCTAAAGTAAAGCTCCAGTCCCCCATATGATGCTGCCCGGTTTAAATGCTGAGAAGATGGATGAACGTACATACCTGGTGGCTCTGTGAGTAGCACAGTGGCATCTCACAACCAGCATTATGGGTTTGATTCCCACCCCTTGTACAATTTCTGTAGGTTTCCTCTCGCATACCAAAAGTATGTGATTTTATGTATCAGAAGTACCCATATTGTGTGAGTGTATGTGTCCTGTACTGGATAAGCAGGTACAGAAGATGGGTGGATTTCAGGTAAAAGAATACAATAATTATTATAGGTACTGAGGCAATGTACTTTATAAGCAAAAAAAATAGCTTAATTCACTTTTAATATTTATGGGCATAAAATAGTCCTTTCGAAAGTGCTATGAAAATTAAGCAAAAACAAAGGCAGTGTATTGCCTGGTTAATAGATGGTGAAACAGGTCATCATTATACAAATTGGTAATAGATACTTTTCTTCGTGGGCAGATATAAGAATTTCTGATTGGTTGACTGGGTCACCTGACCATGTTGTGCCATGGATAATACCTATTAAAGAGAGTAAATATTCGCTGATAAATTCTGCATGTCTTAGGCCAGCTAGTGGCAGCCTCCTTTCGCCCAGAGGGAATGGAGTCCCAGAGTCAGAGCGAGCAGCAGGAGGAGGTTCCATCTTGCATGGACAGGGCCTCGGTGAAGCATGACTCTGAGGCAGGCCTCAAAAGGAGGCTGCAGTCTGTGAGAGACGGCCGCACATTCGATCCAGATCAGCTGCGGAGCGGTCAAACCAACCCGGAGCCATTCTGTCACCGCTCCGTCTCCCAGGAGCTGAGGGGGAGCTACCGCCAGCTTCCCGTTGGGACCTTACTGATGGTGAAAGCAGGCAGGTGGCCACGGTAAGACAGCGAGAGGCCAAGGTCGGAAAGCTCTTTAAAAAGCACAGTCATGTGTCAACAGAAGCACTGACAGCATATCCTTTAAACATGGTGCAAGGGCTTGATAAAAGCATAGAGGAAATGTATAAGTTAGGCTTTTAAAAACTGGGCTCTCTGAAGAATGATAGTGAAACCTTTTATAGTTTTGCTCATAATACCAGCTGTTACAATAAGAAGTAGCTGATCCTGGATCAGTGCTCAGGAGCCCCTCTATCCTGAAGTTAATGAAGCATACCTGAAATACGCTTATCTAACAGGGATCATTTAATCTATAAACCCTCTGGCTCATTACCGCTTACAGGTTTTTTTATAGTAAGGTCATTGATAGCATATTACATAGATAAATTTACCACCTGCAGGCAGTGATATTTCATGTCCCTGTTATCACAAGGTTTTTACATGTAACTGTCTTTTAAAGCTTTCAAGGCACATGGAAACAATGGTCAGCCAGCATAGCAGTGGTGTTAATACATACAGGAATTCCCGTGATTCTCCATTCATGAACAAATGGTTAGGCTACTTTCATGTAAATAAACAGACGTTAATCCATATGAATGGGCTGAATGTTGAATCCTGGGTTCAGTTTAGAAGAACCGTGCTAAGGGTATGAGGGTATAACATCAAAAAGCTTCTTTAAAATGCTTTTTAATCTTCTTTAAATGTAATTATCTCCTTGTATAAGTTCTGTTGTTGCTTTCCTGTGGCTGTTTATCCAAACTCCGCTGCCCTAATGCGGAGTAACTACTTGCTTGGTGTAAATGAAGCTGCGCGACTGCATTCAACGTGTTCCTTCTGCTGCATTTCTGCTGTAGCTGCAGGCATGCCATCACAGCGGCAGTTCAGTGCCAAGGTCTGGCACTGCTACACTGTCCCCGCAGATGCCTGAAGAAATATCTGCCTTCCTTTCACGTTTACATTTATTAAGCAATGTGCAAAAGGGGACTGTTTACAAATGCTGTAAGAAAACAACTTTGGCAGACATTGTTTTAGGGAGGGTTATCAAATGACGGTATATATTAATTGAGATGAAAGATTGTTTTACAGCAACTGCATAGGAAAGAAGGTTTAAGACAGAAGTGGAGCTTTGGCGGCTGCACTGTCTCCTTACACCACCATGGCAGGTTGCCTGCATCCCCGTTATGTTATCAGTACTGTCAAGTGGTTGATGGCCAGCTCTCCTGTGTGTCAGGTGGCCGGCCGTTCTGAGCCCCGACCCGGAATCGGGGGAATGCGTGAAGCTCAGCGGTGATGGCAGCATGCAGAAGTATCACGTGGAGTTCTTGGGAAGTCCGCACACCAGGTTCTGGGCCTCGCCAAAAAGCACGGAGCTGTATCACGCACCCTGTGCCAATGTGAGCTTAACGTTAAGCAGGAAAGAATCACGCAGCTTTCCAGGGCAACGACGTTAAATGTTCAGTGGCCTCAGGTTGGGAAAGTGTACAGCGTCCGCTGTCTGTAATCAGATCAAATCTGGTTGGACTGGAAGGAATAGGTGAGGCCAGTTTAAAAGGGGGTTGTAAGTACTACGTTTGGTGAAAATAAGCATGAATGTCTTGGTGTGCAGCCCAGAGCCGCGAGGGGCTCCCTGAAGCGCTCTTATATGATCGCTATGGAGGAGGCTGTGCAGATGAAGGATGTGCCCTGTGAGGTTAGACTTCAGATGTGTCACTTCAGACTGACAAACGTGAGTAGACCTCCAGTGACCCCAGCCACAGGCTACTTCATGTATCACTTTGATTTTAAAAAACAGATTTGTTTTGATGTGCATTTTTATTGGTAATTCAGTCTCTACGTACAGTCATTAATACTTAAAATGAAAAGCTAATCCAAACCTGAATGCACACTTGAGAGTGTAATTTCAGTTTGAAAAATACAGAAAATGTTTCTCTCATCTCTATATGGCATATGGATTAACATTTAAGATTAATTACTAGTTGACTGATGGTATTCATAATGCAAAAAACCCTAGCCATGCAGAATGGTCATGTGACATAACCAATTAACATGTTGCCACATGTGGATGTTCAGAGGTTACTGATAAACTTATTTTGACCTCATTTTTAAGTTACTCAAATCTGCCTTAGTGACACAGAGTGCGTGAGTGAGAATGTGTCCTGTTAGACCATGTGCTGTCGTAACTGTGTGCTATTTCAGTGATTATTTTCAACCTGTGAGTAGTAAAAGCTGTAAGTTACCAATGTGTTCTAGTGAACACAGGCAGGAAGATATCAAGCTTAAACTCCTTTATCCTTATTTTCATCATACACCATATTTTATATACAGTATGTTAATATGTTACTTACACACACACACAGATAGGAAGAAATTAAGAGACCATTATATTTTCAAAAAATCAGCATTTTTAAATCCTGGTTTAATCCTGGTTCTGCTGGCAGAAGGTTACACTGAGCAGCAGGCTGCTTCCAGGCTCAGATTTTCTAAGACAGCAGTATACAAGAATGAGGTGAGACACAGGCAATAACCAGAAACCAGCCAGGTAAAGGGCAGAAGCAACATTCTATTGCCAGAGATGACTGTCATCTTAACCGGCAGTGCCTCAGAAATTGGAGGATGACATCAAGTGACCTTCAAAAACAATGGGAAACATTAAGTTTCCCATTCCCAATGTGTGTGTGTGTGTGTATGTATATATATATATATATATATATATATATGCATGCAGAGCAGTCTGATGACCAGGGCAGCAGCTTGTTTTTCATTAGTATCCCACGTTATAGACGCGGTCCTGTGCGACGGCGTGCATGCAGTCGGACCCGCAGGCGGAAATGGTCATGGTTGGCGGCTTCGTGTTTAAAAGCTGGACACGCATGGAGGATGCTGTGGGCACAGCGTGCCATCCGGGCCGCCAGGTGAGGGGACACAGGACAGCCATGCGCTGCCGAGCGGGTGCCACCCAGCGCAGCTCTCTGATTGGCTCCTCCTTACTCGGAGGGAAACAGTACATTTTTATGTACGCCTTGGCAGGGGATTAAAACATTTTTTCAAGGATTACCTTTGTTTAACTTTTCCACAAGCAGTAAAGGTATAAATGTATGTTTGTTTCTCGGAAATGGGGGATTAAAATCCAAGGGAATGTTCCTTCTGGGGTGGTGGGGTTGCTTCTGCAGTAATCACAATCAGGTTTGTTATCCAACACCAGATCATGGGCCTGGATGCTGAAATATAGTACTCCTAATCCTCACCCCCTCCCCCAACAAAGGCATCTACACACTCGCAGAAGGCCAATGTAGCCTAGCACTAACATTAGCCAGGCTGCTCCTGGTGCTGAGCTGTACAGTAAAGTTTTTGCAGTGTACTTGATCCAAACTGAATGCATTCAGTGTGCACACATGCTCTGCACCTGCACTAAAGGTGACGCTTTTACAGGTGAGGTCTGTGGCCCCATCAGCCCCCCTTCCCCGCTTAGCACATTCGCACGGCATTCCGAGAGACCCAGGGCAGACTCAGCATTCGGTGGAATGAACCAAGCATTTTACAACTTCTGGCATTTCACAATGGTTGAATTGTTTGATTAAGAAATTTTAACCCCAGTTTAGCCTATCGTATAACCTGCAAGAAGTGTGTTGTCCTTCAATTTCTTATTAATAGTATTTATGGGGAAAATTGCTTTTGGTCTACTCACTATGTACAGGTCCAAGAAGAATCATTAAAAATTGTGCTGTGATTGTTGGCAGAAGTGTTTCATTATATGCATTGATGTACATTATAAAAATACACGTAAGGGAACGTAAGTACGGGAATCAATTTAACGAAAAAAATCAGGAGAATTGTGTAGTTTTTAAGTCATTGTGAACATCTGTTAGTTAATCTGTTGGAAGCTGACGGGAAGGAGTGTGCGTTTTACTCTGAGGAAGACATTTCTTCCGAATAAGAAAACTGCGAGTTGATCCACCACCAACGCCGCACACAAATCGCAGTTTTCTGCACCGTTCACGTTGCACGTGCTCCCAGAGCCCGGAATCGGTTGTGTTCCGCGCATGCGCACCGCCGACGCCGCCGACCGGGTCTGAACTTCGGGGATGCCCGGTGGCTCGTGGGGCCCGAAACGCGATTCGCTGAAGCTTTCTTCATGCCTGGCCACGGAAGGACCGTCCCCGAGCGCCGACGTGACGGTACACCGATTTACCTTACATTCTTATTATTGCACAGACATTTTATTCCATTATCAGCAATTGCATGGTGCTTTCAGAAATATAAATGCATATTGTAAAGGTCTTTGTGGAATATAGATTGAAGTGATTCTATTAAGTCCAGTATAGCATAGCAAGTCAGATATAAAATGTTGTAGAAATACTGTGCAAAAATATGTGTTCGCACAGCAAGACCAGGCTGCTTTAACACGAGGCAGCATCGGCGTGCAGTTTGTCGCCTCCGCACACCTCACTTCACCTTTTTAAGTAGCGTCAGTCCCTCCCCTCGACTCCTCCTCGGAGGGTTTTGGGCTTGTGACCCCCCGGTTGGGGTAAAAGACGGGGCGGAGGGCGGGTGCCGCGCCGACGGCTCCGCCCGCCCGGTGACATCGACGGAGTTCGTGCGGTGTCGTCAACCGCGGAACCAGCAGCTAAGCTCCGCTGGACCCACTTTTTGAAGGATAACTTAATAATCGGCTAGCCGTGTTGGTCGTTCTCTCGTCAATTTTCATTTGTTCTTTTGTAAATCCAGTTGTTTTTTTTGGGGTTCCGTCGAGGGTGTGCACTTTAAAAAAGGATGAGTAGTATGTAACTACCACTATATTGTCCTCTCCAGTTACTATGTTACAGACTGTAACGTAACCTGGAACACTGAAGCCAAAGGTACACGTTTTACCGTATTTCGTGCTTCTTTCTGCACAATGCACGGCCACGCAATGCATTATAGCGGCGCGTTTTTTTCCGCGTCTCATCTATCGCACTTACTGCTCTTGCACGTCGGATAGCCATTGCACAGTGGATTGTGTTTGCCGCTGCATCTTTCAGTTAATAATTTAAAAAGACACCCCGGCCGAGCATTCGTAGCTAATCAAATGAATAAAATGCATAGACGAGCTAGCTGTGGCACCTTAACGCCGAGGAGTGCTACGCCGCCACGGTCGGGGTGTCGGGGCAGATCAGATCGGTTCGCCCCGCTGAACTGCTCTGCAAACTTGCAGATGTGGGTCCAATTAACTCGCCTTTGTGTCCCAGCACGTCTGCATGCTCCAGCGCTGCTTCTTTCCCCTTCTTTGCCGACCCAAATTGGACGCGCAGTATTAACTTTTGCGTGATTTTATGTGATTGCATGTGTAGGGAATGTTATTTAGTTTCGAAATGTTTCAGGCGATCTGGTGTTGAATAATGTCAGCGGTTTGTTTATTTGCGGTCCTAAATGGCCATAATTGGGAGTCACTGTAGGACGAGATGTCATCTTCAGATCAAAACACAAGTAAGGATATCCCGGGTATACAGTAATGGGATGCCAGTATTGCGGTCACCTACTTGCATTTTAACGCTGGATCATAATCCCCTATATCCTCGGTATCTCCAGAAAGGTTGAACTTCGTGCTTGACAATAAAGCAGTTCTCTGGTACTCAGTATTAAACGTCCTCTGTCAGGTGGGGGCCAGATGTGAAATACAAAGCCTGTGTATCTCCTTATCATTTTTACATATCACGGTATATTTATAAACAGCAACTTTGGAGTTCTTACATACCCAGCTGTCTTGAGGAAGGAGAGTGAAGGAGACAGTGCCCAGCATGACTTAGATGTTGCATCCTAAGAAGTTTGTACTTATTAGAGAGAGCCCACTTAAGCTTATTAAGGTATAGATTTCACATTAAACTTTACCACCTTAATTTAATTTGTGTTCTAGGCAAGACAAAATTTCCCCTCAAAAAGTAAACACATTTTTAATTTCACTCAATAATGCCTAGAACCACACAGCCGTAACAAAGAAAATAGCAGGCAGTGTTGTTTTGGCACCTTCATATGATTTTTATTTTTTATAACTCGTCTGTCTTTTAAAGAGGTTTCTGTTAGTAATTCTTCTGCTAAAGTGTTGCTGTTCTTGGGCACGTTCACTACAAGCAAGCAGACAGTTAAGGACCCATCACTGAATCTTTCTGAAATATCTCCCATTTTGAGAATTTCCCTCCCTGTCTGACTGATCTTTCGACACAGTGGCACACATTAAAGACTGTCTTTTCCATTTGCATGCCTTTTCCTCCTCTTAAAAACACTTTCAGTCGCCTGGCCAGCTCAGTCTGATAAACATTGACACTTTTTTTTTACACCAATGCTGATATCATGCGTAAGTTTCTGGTTTTCTCGTAACCGGAACATCGACGATTTGTATTTCCACGTATTTAGCAGAGTTTGGTTTTGGAGCTGCTTTTGTTTGTGGTTTATCAGTGTTATTCTGCTGTTCAAGGTTAGCACTTTACATGTGGTATTTGCAAATATAAATATCAATGTTTTTAGACATAAAAAAATCATATTTAATAAAATTTACTCATATTTACTTTCAGCATTCAACTGGAGGCAGCAGTAGGAAGGGATCTCAGATATACACTCGCAGCTTGAGAGAAGTTTCCGTCATGTCCACTACTTTAGTCAACAAATTGTATAAGAGATAAATTTGTTGCTATTATTGACAATCCACAAATCCAGTGATTGACTTGCACCAGCTGTATGTGCGAGTATGTTCTGTTTTTAAACTTTTGTTTTTTTTTCATTTGATCTTTGATTTTCTTGCATTCCTCCAAAGTGGTTCAGAAAATCCAGCCCTCCCAGGTCTCAGTGCACTTTGGGGGGGAAAAACCACAAACTTTGATACTGTTTGGGGGGGGGGGGGCAGTAACAGAGAATGGCTCTAGCATCTGCTAATAGTGATTCTACAAGAGGGTGAGAAACTTTAGAGCGCTCTTTCCACGTTTTTCAGCCAGTCCGCGTTTTTAGTTTCTCCCATCTTCCAACCAATCAAAAACAACGAATACCTGACGCAGGCGCCAAGGGAGCTGGAAGGGAGCAAAATTGCAGACTGTCTGTGGGGTCCCTGAGGACTGGATTGGGAAACGTTGCTTTAGAGCATATCTTTACGAACCTAAATCCAAGAGATCAAGTAAGACATCAGGGTTTTTTTTTCTCCAGGAATATTGTTAGCTGTGGTGGCATCAAGAGGTTTTCTGGTCAAAGGAAGTTAATTGCTGTCTTTTCCTTTACCGGTAAACAAAGTGGTCTGTATTAGCTGGACAAGGGGATTTAAACCTAACAGAGCAGCGATGTGGGTCCCCTGAGTGGGATGATCTCCCTCTTCAGCTGGTCCCCAGCATCCCCTGTGCCACAGTTTCACTGGGGCTCTGTTGTGCATGCGGTTGGCTGGTGCTGTGCGGCAGATCTCCAGGTTCACTGGGCGTTGGTCCAGAAGGCTCTATTATTTTTTTAACAGCGTCCAGTATCCCCGCATTCTCTATTGAGATAGAATCCATTCTTATCACAACGTCCATTGATTGGATAATGGTGGTCTGTGTGCAGCCGGTTGGTCAGAAATGAGGCCCACTTGGGCCTTTGGGTCCGGTTGGCTGCCCCTGTATTGCAGAGGAGGTGTGGAAATCAGTTCTGATGAGGAACCTCTAGGTCAGTTATCCCCGGGACAGCCGTCTTGTCAGTCCCCTCTTCTGTATCACTTCTGCTGGAACCGCAGCACGCCATATTGGGGAAAACCACATTCGTCCATGCTGCAGTCCGTCTGTTCCAGGTTACGAGCCGTGTGTAATCATAGTACGTTAAGTAAACTTAGGGATCTGTGCTCTCCGTGTGTCTCATTGCTCTGAGTGGTAGGGATCTGTTCCCAGGGAGGCAGCGCCCATAAGGGTCACCCAGGGACAAGAGTGCTGTTCCATGTTCTGGCAGTTCTGCACCTGTGGCAGGGCATGCTGAGTGAACCTGAGCAGTTAACAGCCCTTGCTTGTCTGACGCTAATGCTAATGAGAAGCTGTTAGCCGGGATCTCCCAGCCCAGCCCCGGGTCTTGTGCATTGCAGCGGAGATTTGTGCTGACAGAGAGCTTTTAGCAAGCAGAGGTGTGTGCCCCGTGCGAGACTCCCCTCACTCATTGGCTGGTCTGTGTTTAACCTACTAGTGGGTGGGGGTGGGGGGCTTTGTGGGCGGGATGGCAAGTTTGCCATCAGCAGATTTTGGGGACGTGACCTTGAGAGGTAGGGGCTGGATGGCACAGACTTTGGGGTGCGTCATCATCAGAGAGCCGGAAAGTTCATTGCAGACAAAAGTGATGAAAATCATACCTTAACAAACCCATGTTTATTATTAGCGTGTGTCTGCGTGTCTCTATGCATGTGTGTGTGTGCTTGTGCTCTCCTCCCCAATCCTACCCCCCACTCACCGGAGCAAGCGTCATCATCGGACACGATGGACAGCGAAGATGGGTGTGTGTGTGTGTGTGGTTCCTCTGCCGGACCTCGCTGCGGTGTTGCCCTGTCTTCACCTGTGCCTGTCGCGTGTCCCTCATGCCCGCCGTTCTTATGTGTCTCCTCTCACGGGACCATCAGCAGCGCAGGGGACGATGGAGCTGGAGGGGCAGGGAGCTGCTCAGCCCCCCACGGAGCACCCGGAGCGCGCCTCCCCACTGCTGGCCCAGGCCGAGCCCCCAGGTCAGGGCGGAGCTTCCGGCGCAGGCCAGGGCACAGACGCTGCCCTCACACCGCAGAACGCCCCCAAGGAGGACAGGAAGGTAAGCGAGTGCTCTGAGCATGAGAGAGAGAGAGAGAGAGAGAGTGATGAATAAGCTCCACTGAAACTGCACGGCCTGGGTTCGAGTCCCCGCCTGGGTTCCATGTGTGTGGAGTTTGCATGTTCTCTCTGTGCCGTCGTGGGGTTTCCTCTGGGTACTCCGGTTTCCCCCCACAGTCCAAAGACATGCTGAGGCTAATTGGAGT
>JABFEB020000132.1:26956314-26967090 GCA_019775895.2 Stomatorhinus ivindoensis
AGTTTGTCCCCTGCCTCGTGCCCTGTGATGGACTAACATCCCATCCAGTTTGTCCCCTGCCTCGTGCCCTGTGATGGACATCCCCAATCTCATGCCCGCTGCCTGCTGCCTCCAGGCTTACTATCTCCTGTATTGGGTAAGCGGTTAAGGAGGCAGGATGAGTAGAGGCTCAGTTATTTAGCGCCCTTCCCTATTGTTGGATATGAAAATATATATGGTGAAGAGAATGTGCATATTGCTGATTTGGTAAGATCTGTTCTTGCCAGTGGCTCGGCTGTAATCTCCACATGAGGCCAGACTGTCCCACTGGTTAGTGGGGCTCGATCCGGGTCTTGTGGCAGCTGGGTGCAGCAGCCGGCCTGCGGGTCATGTGACTTCTCCTTCAGAGACGGCCTTTTTAGGGTCTTTGTATGGGAGCAGGACACGGAGGGGGGGGGGGCTGTATCCGAGAAACTGCAAGGCTTAACCATGTGAAATAGACACATCTGGACACATGGTAGGGAGACAATCATTCATAAGTGTGTGCTAATGCACAGGAACCTGAAAAGCAAAACCAGATCGGTGCTGCAGAGCTCTCTCTCTCTCTTCTCTCTCCTTTCTCTCTCCTCCACTTTCCCCCCCTCTCTGTCTCTCTCCCCCTCTATCCCCCTCTCCCTGTCTCTACTCCTCTCTCGTCTCTGTCCTCCACTTTACCACTCTCTGTCTCCTTTTTTGGTCTCTCTCCTTCTCTCTCCCTCTGTCGATGTCTCCCTCTTTCTCCTCTCTCACTTTAGCCCATCGCTATCTCCTTTTCTCTCTTTCTCCACCTCTCTCCCTCTTTTTACCTCTCCTTCTCTGTCCCTTTCTTCCCCTCCCATCTTTCCCTTTTTCTCTCTTCCTCTCTCTCCTCCTCTCTCCCTTTCTCTCCCTCCCTCCCTTTTTTCTCTCTCCTCTTTTCTCCTCTCTGTCTCTCTAGTCCTCAGTCTCTCTCCCCTTCTCTTTCCTTTTTCTGACTCCCCCTCTACCTCCTTCTATCTCTCTGCCTCTGTCATTCTCTGCTTCTATTTTTCCTTCTTTCTCTCCCTCTCTGTCTCCCCTCTATCACCTTCTCTCTATCTCTCTTACTCTTTCCCGCTTTGTCTGTCTCCTCCTCTCTCCCTCTATTTTTCCCTCTCTCCCTCTCTCTCCTCCCTGTTTTTCCCTCTCTTCATCTCTCCCTCTGTCTCTATCCTCTTCTCGCCGTTTCTTTCTCCCTGTCTCCTCCCCTCTCCCATTCTCTGTCTCCTCCACTGTCTAATTCTCTCCTTCTCTACCTCTCTCTGTGTCTCTCCCTCTCTGCCTCTGTCGGTCTTTCTCCTCTCCTCTCCTTCTGAGGCACAGCCTGCGTCCGCAGGCTCCTAACTATGGCACACTGGGCCATTTTACCGGGCCCCTGCAGTGAAATCTCCCCCCTGTATGCCGGAGGGGCCCCCAGCTCAGGCTGCCTCTCATTATGTTTTAAGCTCTGTGCAGATTCGTCTCCATCTTCCTTTGCTCCCTTGATGTCACCTCCTCTGTCTTACGATGCTGCTCAGTCTGTGGTTCCTGCTGCTTGCCAGCTGCCTCTGAAGCTGGCTGAAGGGAGTAAGGAGATGTCCGAGCGCCGGGCCAGAGGCGTACCGAGCGCCTGGGCTGCCTGCCGTCCAGCAGGAGACTCCAGGAGCAGTCAGGGTGACTGCACTGTAAAGGGACTACCCACTATCTCTGGAGATGATTTGAACCTGCGTTCTGTCTTCTGTGAAACACGCAGAGATCTCTCAGCCCCAATGTGGGAATACCGATGATGTCCACATGGCATCTAGCAGGTGCATTCGCTGCAGCACATGATTCCAGACTGTGAAATCCAGTAGATCCAAATAGTAACACCTAGTGGTTCTGTAAGGGGAAACCTGGGCTCCATATGCAGTGATTTTATGTGGCAGAACCTCACAGCGTCGGTGTGTATCGACTACTCCAGGAGGTGCCAAAGATCCAGAGGTTGTTCTTAACTAATTTTGTGGGGGTTTGTTTACCCTCTGAGTAAAATGGGCACCTCTGACCCAACCACTAACCTCCTGTGAGGTCACGTGTGTTTGCTGATGGCACGGGATTAAGAAGTCATCAGGCCAGCTGCTAGCATGGCGGTGATCCGCTTGGAATGTGCTCTGGAGTCATTAACTGGGGCAGGAGAACTCATCACTGGAGCATTTTCACCTGCATCATCGGCTCGCCAGCACCTTCTCTTAGTTAATACCAGACAGAAGCTTCCAGAACATACAGGTGGCCTTCAGTGAACCTCCTGTTGCTCATTCATGTCGTCCTTGCCGTTTTTTCTGCTCTGTCCCGTCGTCCTGGTGCAGTTTTAGTCTACATCCCATTCTCGCCCAGTGCATGTTTGGGAGGGAGTTAAACTTCAGGCCCGAACATTTGTTCTTGTTTTTTTTGTTTATCAGTTTGCTGGAAATGTTTGTCTGGACTGCCAAGCCCAGGGAGATTCATTTTTGAACACATTCTGGTTCTGACTTTGGTTCCGACTGATAGGCGTCAGTACTGTTTTTCTGGAGATCATCGGGACGGAGTTCTGACATGTCTGTAGAACGTGCATCCTGACAGCTCCGGGACGGAACCGGCCGGCATTCCTTCACTGTGGTGTCCCTGGAAATGGAAGCCCTGCCGTTCCCCGGAAGGTCCCGTTTCCCTGGTGAGACGCGGTCACTGTCCTGACCAGAGCCATTCTCAGCGTCCCCAACGCCCACCAACCACACGTATGCAGTATCTCCTTTAAGCGTTTCACCGTATGGGAGTCTTTCCAAAATGAGGCTCCTGCCTATCGGTGTTCGGGGGCAAAAGTGGGAAAAGTAGCTGCATGCGTCCCTGCTGCCGATGCATTTCAGTTGGTTTTATTTTTAAAGCTTTTCTGTGACGGGGGAGAGGCCAGGTCACCTTCCTCGCAGGCCTCCGCTGCCACTTGTGGTGTCCTGTTCTTTCTGGAGCTGTGCCGATCGTTTCCCTGGGCCTGGGGAACGGAAGGGCCACGGCGACGGCGGGTGGGCAGCCGGCCGGCTGGGCGGGGGGGCAGAGTGATGACGAGACGGAACTGTTATTTCTGGCCTGGTTCCATGAGGATTACAGCTGATCTAAAATTGGAGTGAAGCTCTGGGGGTATCAGGTCTCATTTGTGTTTGGCACTGACTCGCCAACCCTCCCTTCGCGGGGCAGCGAGGCCTCGTTCTCATTCAGGGGGAGCTTTATTCCGAGGCCCACGTGCCCCCCCCCCCTCCCCCTGTGGCCCGCTGATGGATGATTGGCTGGTTCGCTGGGAGCTTTTTGCTTTTGGCGAGCTGTCCGGGCTCTGCGCCGACCCAGATCTGACGCCGCTATGCAGCTCGACGCTTGGGCTGTTTTACTCTTGTTCGCAGTGACTTTGATTCAGTATCTGAAGCACTGAAACTCTGTAGATGAGGGACACGCGGTGCACGATTGGTGCTATTTCATATTTCGGCTGTGTTCCCGGTACTAATATGGAGAAGGACTGTCTGCATACAGAGCGTGTTCCATACACATAAGGAAACCACAAATCTTTTTTCCTTGAGGGCCATGAACAACACAAAGCCTAGGTCCTCTGCCAAGGGGTGGGATGCAGGGGGGGGCCCTCACGTTAAAATTAGCCAACCTGGACAGCGGCATGGTCCCTATTGTGATACATTTCGCTGACCAGACTGGATTATATGGTGTTCGTGGACTCCTGGTTTACATACGTCTGTCTTCTGTAAGCACTTATCCAGTGTTCAGGGCACGGTAGGGGGCACCCAGGACAGAGTGCCAGTACATCTTGGGGCTCACATCCCATGGGCTGCCCTCAGCTCTGCTGACATCATCGCAGTGCGGGACGCCGTGCCCGGTCTCTTTTGGCTGCAGACAGTATTCAGGCATAGACCGGGATTGACGCAAGCAGACCGCTGGTGCGCAGTTTGCCAAAGTGACTGGCGTCAGGGCTGTCTCTGTGCCGTTAACCTCCAAGGGACACACGCCGCAGCCCAGTGGTGCAGTGAGAATAAACCAAAGGTGACCCATTTTGGGGGACGAGGGGCATCGGCTTTGATCATTTTAAGAGTCTATGGGTGCATGCGTATAGCTGGAGCTGATAGGAGGGGCGAAATGTTCCCCCCCCCAGTTCCCCCGTTCTTTCTGGAACATCCCTACTTTGAGGCAGGCCCATCTACCTATGCCATCCTCGATAGCGGAAACCCTACCTGTAATTTTAGCAGAGGGGGGCTTTTAAAGACTCCCGTTACATGATTATCATTTAATGAGGTCTTTGTCTTATCTGTATGAAGCCCAGCAGTTAATTAAGAACGGTTTAGCAGCGGAGCACAGATTCAGTCAGCGGTGCTTTGGCGGAGCGCTGTGCGTATATGCATGTGCGTGTATGCATGTGCGTGTATGCATGTGCGTGTATGAGTACGGCAGGGCTCCTGATTGATGACATCATGGCCGCCCGCCCGCCCATGTGAACGGCGCCGGAGAGGCTCCACTTCACTGGGTGTCCCAGGCCTGTATAAATACAGCCACTGCAGCGGGGTGTCTGTGCTCCTAGTTGTGGGGGCGGGGACCTCCCCTGATCCCAGATCAGCTGAGAGCTACAAATTACAGGAGACATCGGAACCCCTCACTGCTCCTAATGGCGTGAACCAAGATGCAGCCCGCTGAATTTGGGCGGGTGGTAATGCAGCGTGCTGATCTAAACCAGGCAGGTGTTCAGTCATACCGACTCCAGCCAGACTTCGGGGGGGGGGGGGGGGCGGGGGGCTTGAAACACAATCTCAGTCACGAATAACAGAACCCACAAAAACAATGTTTACTGTGTCTTCTGACCCAGAATGAGCTCTTTCTGTTGGACAGAAACTTGTCTCAGTGTTGCCAAAGCAAAAAAACAGACGTTAAAAAATATTACTTTGTTCTAAAATATTATTAAACAAAAGAGAGATGGAATTCTCCAGGGTCTTAAACAAGCAGGCACTGTTCACCAGCTGAGTACCTTGTGAGAATCCAGAGTCCTCTAAAAAGAATAGATTTTAACCAACGGGTTAGTGCACAGAGACTTTAGAAGCATAAGCACCATTAATAAAATGCTAAGCATTTGGAAACATGGCAGTGTGAGGACTTTTACTGCTTTCTGAGCAGAATCGCTGCCTGGTAAGGAGCGCCGCCAGTGACCACGATTCTCAATTTTTAAATCTGCAAGGCAATGGGGAAATTATGGTCGGTACCAGGGATAAACACCAACAGCAGACAAATAAATGTGTCACTTTGCGTTTAGAGAGGGAATAGAACATTTCCTCCCTCTCATAATGGCATTTTTTTTACTTTCTTTTGTTAAAGCAGCATACATAGTTCACTTGTGAATGTTTTTCTTGACATGGCCATGGGACTCCACTAGAGGGCGCTACAGCATGCCAGTTAGGGGTAGTGTGGCTGTGCTTCAGTGCTCTTTGATAGGTCCGCTTATTGATGGCACTTGGTCGCTCACTTTATTGCTCCTCCAGCTGGAGCAAAGCAGGCCTGCTCTCGGTGGTATGGGCTTCCGGACCGAGCCCGGCGGCCGCCATCATCTCTGCGGCACACGCCTACTGGCGGGAAGCTGGTCGCCAAGGAGACACCCTGCAGGCGACTGCTCTCTGCTTGGCCTCTTTCGCACCCCCGCTCCTGTCGTTTCCTCTCAGAATTCCTCCATAATTACTAGCTAATTGCTGATGCAAAAAATTGCTATTATTTTATTTAAGATTCTCAGGGAAAAAAGTCAACCATGGGGTTGCTTCTAACATATGTTCCTGCATGATTCCTTCATCCATTTACATTAACATTACATTACAGGCTAACTACTGAGGGTCAATAACAGGAATTTACGGGATTGCGTCTTGCGCCAAAATACGGCTTTGCCGTGCTCTGATGGTGTCGGCCTTGTCGCTGAGAGCCTGAAGGGGGCGCTGTGGAGGGGGAGCAACAGGATGTACCAAGAACGGAGCAAAGCTACAGATTTATGCGTGAGTATTATAGGAAAGAGTAGCATTGTTATACTGAAATGTCTCAAACTCCCCATGAAGGGACTGATATGGGGTGATGGGCTGACTCAGCAGTGCCTCTCACTTCCAAGGCTGGGCTTTCGAATCCCGCCTATGCTTACTCAGTGTGCAGCTTGCATGTTCTGCCTATTCACATGTCCTTCCAAGGGAGGGGGGGTAGCTTCCAAGCCCCCCCATCCCTGCTTAGGATAGCTGCTTGTAAACAGATGGGTGGATGGCTGGCACTGATAAGTTACTCCTAATCTCTTCTGTGTTTCCCATATTGTTTGATTTTTGTTTGAATTGATGTGTGTGAGCTAGCATGTGTATGTACAGCCAAACTGCAAGGTGGAGTAATGCTGATCTTGCCACGGGCAGGGCGAAACCACTTTGCTGGTCATTCTATTGGCAGGGAGAAGGTAGTAGGCAGTATGATAGTCTTACTATAGGCTGAAAGGAAGGTACACTGTGATAGTCTCTGCAGGGAAGGAGAAAGCATGAGTGCAGTGTGATGGTCTATCTGCACAGAAAGAGAAAGCAGGACTATAGTGTGATGGTTTGTCTGCAGTGAAGGGTAAAGCAGGAGTGCAGTGTGATGGTCTCTCTGCAGGGAAGAAGAAAGCAGGAGTGCAGTGTGATGGTCTCTCTGCGGGGAAGGATAAAACAGGAGTGCAGTGTGATGGTCTCTCTGCAGGGAAGCGTAAAACAGGAGTGCAGTGTGATGGTCTCTCTGCAGGGATAGGAGAAAGCAGGAACACAGGGTAATGGTCTCTGCAAGGAGGAAGAAAGCAGAAGTACAGTGTTTTAGTCTCTCTGCAGAGAGGGAGAAAGCAGGTGTGCAGTGTGATGGTCTCTCTGTAGGGAGGAATAAATGAGTAGCAAAGCGGAACTAGTTTATCATCATCACACACATGTGGTGCGGTGGTGGTCTTCATGAGCACGGAGAGAGCAGCGCAGGATAGTGAGGACTGGTGGCAGTGCGGGGCTCTGTATCAGCACTGACAGTACACAAAACACACCTCCCAAATTGGAGGGGTGCTCCTCTGTCCCGTGCCGTCCCACTGAGAGGAAGGGAAGAAGAGACGAGAGGGACAGTGACGCCAAACAAAGATGAGATGCGAGTCCAAGAATGGTGAGGGAGGGAGGAGAAAGGGGAATGCATTTAATGCTCTTTATATCGATATAGCAAAAGCAATTATGATTTTCTTCACTGCAGTCAGAGCAGATTGTTATCAGTCGACCACAGTAATCGGCAAGCGTTTTCCAGAAAACAGCCTCAGGTCTCTGATCTCATCTGCTCTAGTAATGCGCCACCTCGGGTGTTTTCAGAAGCCGTCCAGTCAGGCAACCAATCAGAGCACTGTGCTCTGTCCTCTGCCAATCACAGTTTTTATTATTCACTATTCCTGTGTTTATCTTCTTCCAGTTTGGCCAAGGATGCTTACCAGTACTAGTATGCCTGTATAAACCAGTGTCTCTACACCCCACATCGTGCTAATCTTACGTGGCTACAGTACTGACATGTGATTAGGGTGAAACCATAATATCTGACTGGAAAAACTTCCACATCTTCCATATGACAGATCCTTGCATGTGACCGGGCACTAGGGCCCAGAGAAGAGGTACGCCTACCTGCCTGCCCTTCGGCCCGATCCCAACCTCGGGAACCCTGCACTTCACCTTATCATGTGTTTTTTTTAATTCCCCAGCTCCATGCCGTCTGCAGCTGACCTGTCAGGCTTGCAGCTCGGTCGATCTCCACATCACCGACGCCATACGGCGGCTTGCCTTTGCGCTCTGGGGTAGCTGACGGCACCTTAAAGTGGGCTGGCGGTAGGTCGACTGTCCTCGCTCTTCTCTGAGATGGGAGTTCAGCCTCCAACATCAACCTCGCCCCCCCCGCAGCAGCTGCTGAGCAAGACTTGACCTTTAAACGCACCCCGCGGCATTCCTACTGTAAGCACCTCCTCCGGCATGGTGCGAGCATCTCTCTAGCCCCCCGCAGCAGTGCACTGTGGGTTACGGCTGGTTGGGGTTAAATAAACGTGTCTCATTTGCTCGCGGTGCGACACTGCGATGGAAATCTTTCTACTGCTGTACGTCCGCCGCTTTCCAGTGGGGGGCGCCGTCCTCTCACTGTGCCCTGACCCGACTCGCGTCATTAAATGTGACTCTCGGAGTGCCCCATCCGCACCGCTCTTTTTGTACCTGCCTGAGAGATGCTCTCTTCTGGCAGAAACATTCCCAAATGTTCGAGGGTCAAACCGAAGCGATGGAATGTGGACACGAGCATCTGAGCAGAACAGCGGGGCTCTCGAAACTAGTGGAGGAATCTACTTCCAGAGAGTAAAGGTGCGCAATGTTCCTGTGGCAGTCTGACCTTTCTCCCTGACACGACATGCCTGCGGAGGGGGCTTCCCGGACTAATGGGAGCTGACCTTAAAGGGTGGTCGTCCCGAGGAGATCAGCCCCACCTCAGCCAGCGTTCGGAACACGTCTATTCACCCCGAAAGCCTCCATTTCCTCACGGCTGTGTTTTTCTGTAGAATCCAAACATACGGTATTACATTTGTAATAAGTTTCATACATTTATCTTTTTTTTTTTTGTTAATTTGTCTAATAAAAATTGGCCTGTGCTTGCTTCGGGTAAGATTCTCAGGCGAGATGAGAAGCCTGGAGGTTTGTTCGTCTGTTGATGGAAAACAGAACGCCATCTCAGAATTCAGAATTTAGTTTATTGCGAAGTAAGTTGGCCTCGCAAGGAATTTTTTTTTTTGGTACAAGTGGTGCTTCATGGGCAAAAATAATAAAACCATAAACAATACAAGCTGTGTCATATACTATTAATAAAATATAAAGACATTAAATAGGCAGGACATGTACTGAATATTGAAATATAAAATGTGTGATGTGGGGTGGCACAGGGGTGCAGGGGTGCAGGGGCACAGGGGTGCAGGGGCACAGGGGTGCAGGGGCAGGCGCTGGTGTCTCTCTGGGACCAGCATTCGAGTCTCCATGGCTTCATGTGTGTGGAGTTGGCATGTTCTTCCTGTGTCTGCATGGGGTTCCCCTCTGGGTTCTCCAGTTTTCAGGTTAATTGGCATTATCAGATCGCCCGCAGGTGTGAATGGCATGTGCCCCGTGATGGGTTGGTGTGCCATCCTGAGTTGTTCCCTGCCTTGTGGCCAAAGCCTCCGGGACAGGCTGCGGACCCGCCCCCCCCGCCACCCTGAAGCACATACAGGAAATGGATGGGCGGATGATCTGCGAAGTGAAATGGGCAAATGAAACAGATGTGCAGAAATGTGTGCAGAGTCAGCGTCTTTGGGGAAGTTGGATTTTTTTTTTCCACAAATGAAAGGTAAAGCATTCATTTCCTGGCCACTGTCGTTTTTTAGAGCTGCTAATCTGCTCCTGGGAGGAGAGCCCACGTCTAAGATGGCTGTGTCTCCTAAACGCTCCCCAAGCTGGGCTTCCTCCAGCAGCCCAGGGTGCTGGGATGCCCCCCCCCCCCCCTTCCCGTCACCTCTCTTTGAGTGCCTCCCACCACCATGAACATGATGCCCATTCTTAGCCTCCGGCACACAAACCTCTTGCCTGGGCTGAAATTCCCAGACTGCACTCCCAGTACCTACAGTGCACGCTGTGTGCATTTGACATTCTCGGTTTTCAATGTGCACAAGTTTGCCGTAAACAATTAAGTGGGAATGTATTTTAGAGCTTCCTGAAAGATCACAGAAACTCACAGACGACATATAAGCCAAAAACTGCTGTATAAACACTGAAAGTGATTTGGATCACATAAAACCATGTATAAATATCAGTGTCATTCAATATTTGTTAGTATAAGTGCATACTATATTTTTAATGTTGGAAGCTCATCTTTGTCTCTGCCTCCAGCCTCAGTCATGTGTTACCCGTGTCTGTTACCATAGTAACTTTTATACTTTACAGTGCCATTAAGGTTAGATTTTTAATTATGGCTTCAGGTATTATTCATAATTTTTCACATTTATGGGAATCTCCGGCCCCAAACCCTTGCAAATGTGAAGGAGTGATTATATTCATATGGGGGTTGCCTCTTGTGATAGATCTCAGGTCCAACATTAAAACCAGTCTTCTGTCGGGCTGTTTGTCCTCTGCTGGAATAGTTTAATTGAACGAGGGACTATTCTGAAGGTAGCGCTTCCTCGCCTGTTATCTCGTTTGCTATGAGAGGTGCTACATTTGATGTAATTACCTCTGTCTCCCGGGGGTGAGTCGGGCAGTTACTGGGACGCAGAATGTCTTTCATCCGCCCCCGTGTTTGCCCAGTCCCCCCGACAAGGCTCACGTCTTTGCGGAATGTCCGCCCGCAGCCGCTTTGTTCATCCCCGACGCCGATGAATCGCCGCAGTGACTGATTTGTTTTCTGCACCTCCGGGACTTCCGGAAAGGTGCCAGTCCTGTGTATGAAAACCTGAACTGTGCCGGGTGGTGGGGGAGCGCAGCTACAGCAGTAAAGTCCGAAGCACCTCCTGCTTACTGTGGATAAGGGGAAGCGGAGGAATTATGCACACAGTCACACGCGCAGCTTATGGCACCAGCACCTTCAGCGTGCAGGCAGACAGGAGATGAGTGCGAGTTCTCAGGCAGGGTTTGGCTAAATGAGGCCCCAGAAGGCTTGGCTTGGGCTACTGTAGCTGTATTGTCATTGTCATGAGTGGATTCCCAGCCC
>JABFEB020000132.1:27000616-27012951 GCA_019775895.2 Stomatorhinus ivindoensis
CTGCTTTGTCCCCTGTGATGGACTGGCATCCCGTCCAGGGTGTCCCCTGCCTTGTCCCCTGTGATGGACTGGCATCCTGTCCAGGTTCATCATGACCCTTTCCTGCATGAGCTGTTATGGAAAATGACTAGATGGATGAATGGGTGGCTGGTGATTTATATTTTCCAGCCTTATGACACAAGGAGACGACATTAATTCCACTGAGCACTGAAAATTAGACAGCGTAGGGAAATGTAGTTGGTGTCTATTGGATGCAGTGTACCGTGATGAATGCCCATTCTGATTCTCCATGGGTATGTGTTTCTCCAGTCGCCCCCTGTAGGTCCGTGGATGAAATTCAGAGTCTTTTCCTTAGTGAGAAAGTGGCCTTAGACCCAAAGGGCTCTCTGGAGAAATCAAGCCATCTCCAGATTAAACCCAGTGAAGGGCACAGTGACGCTGCCTTTACCGCCTGTGAACTGCAGCTTCCTCAAAGCTGATGAAACCTAATTAAAGAGCTGCTCATCGCGCATAGTACCGTGAATTTGAAGGATGTGGGTTGGCTGCGCTTCCTGTATCCCAAAGTCAAACTAGCAGTGTCGGTCGAGGCTAATTCAGAAACAGATCTTTGTGCGAGGGAACGAGTTTCTGCTGTTGAGTGCAGCTAAACCAAAGGCACCGCAGGCTTGTAGTGCTTGTCAAGCTGGGTTCCAGTCACTCTGTCACCCCTGCATGGAGCACTAAGACGGGTCTAATGTAGGAAGGACCTAATCTATTAACATCTTCTGAAAAATTTTACTCTCTTGGAGATTCATCTGTCTTAATTTATATTGGACTGTGCCCATGTCATGTGTTTTGTTGCTGTCACCTCAGTATTTTCTTGACATGAGCTCTCGATTTGCTTTGCTTCTATCTTCTCAATTACGCTTCACCCTGTTGGTGGCGCTAGACAGGCCCCAGATGTATTACATATATGTGATTAAACCAGTACCTGTCATGTTCCTCTGGGGCAGATCTTGTAGCTGTAGCTGGTGGCCACTAAGATTAATTTATTGACTGAGTAGCCTCTAGATTCGAAGTCATTTTGGAACCTGTGTACTTGTTACCGTGCCAGTTGTACGCAAGCTATGGGCACATTAGTGTGTAAAATCAGGAGTGCATGAATTCCTGACCATCCAGTCATTTTGTCACCAAAGAATCTCACCTTCTTTGTTAAGATTTCCAGTATTGATTTCCTGCTGTAAACTGTAACTTGCTGTATATATGGTAATGCTTTACATTACGTGCACCTTCATGAAGCATTTATTATGCATTAATAGAACATTTAGTGCACCTTCATGATGCATTCATAATGCATTCATAGAACAGTCATAAGCAGCATGCAAGTACAGCGTAACTTCCTAACATCCCTTAACAGCTTTAATATACAGTGGTACCTCAGAACTCAAACTTAACCCGTTCAGAACTCCAGATCGAATCTTAAAAAGCTTGGGTTCTGATCGAATTTTCCCCATAAGAAATAGTGGAAAACCAACTATTTGGTTCCCGGCCCTAAAAAATTACACCTAAATATGTTTTTTTAGCATTTAAACACAAAATGGACCGGATAAAACAAGAAGAGCATATGTGTTGTCTCGGAGGCGGAACAGCATTGTGAAACTATAATATTGATAATTATCGGTATCGGTCAATACAGGAAAATATATCGTGATAATTTCTTTTGCCATATCGGCCAGCTCTAATTATAATGTTTGTTATTAATGTGTATTACAGCTGTTGTGGAATGTTAGGATGTTTATGAATGTTTTACGAATAATTAATGGAAACATTATGAAGGTGCACTGAATGTTTTATGAATGCAATATAAAAGCACTATGAAGGTGCAGTTAATGTAAAGCGTTACCATATATATGTATGACGAGCTGATTCTATATGATTTTTACAAAGCAGCGGAGCTGCTGGGTAAATGCATTATTTTGTCAGGCTGTGCGCTTAATGTCCCTCAAACGGGCTGCTCATTTCCCATCTGATGAAACAGCCTTGTGTGTGATAATGTTCCAGCTCGATTAGCTGTAATTGGAGCCGTGTGCTAGCGGACGGTTGATCACATTAAACAGATTTATGACTTTGATATGCTGCCCACATCTTCTGTGTGTCACACCTCGCCGAACGCTAATATTTGTATTCCCCATTCAATCTGTGCCATTCTTAACTACACATAGGTAAATACATAACTTGTTTGTAAAAAAGATAAACGCAACAAATATATAGTTAGGGGCTATTTTACAGATACCCACAAATCTTTGCTCTCGGTGAGTGCAGGAATATTTTTTTGCTGTTGTCTGTTTTGCTTATGCAAGTAGGGCTTTAAATGTGGGTCTTATCTAATTATCCATCAGCAGTAAAGTCCACTGAGAAATCTCCCTAACCCTAACTAAACAGCTCACGAATCTGAACAATGCTGACTCAGTACACATAAGGTCACGCCATCTTTTAAACAACAACAGAAATTCACATTTTTGCCAGCAAAGTGGCCTGAAAACCCTCACATGAGATGTATGCATCAAGAAGAAGGAATATGTGGCTCATCTGTAGCCATAACCCAGAAAAGGTGGACATGTGCTTGCTGGGTTATGTTCCAGGCTGTGGTCCTGCATTGGTAAGCAGTTACGGAAGATTTCTATATGTATCTGGATCCCTAAAGGATTCTGTATTTTTTTTTCCAACATTCATGGTCCACAGCTTCTGGGGTCAGGTCCTCAGAAGGAATGGCCTCATTTTAACTGGAATGCTTTCGGATATACACAGTTTACGAAACATTAAACCCTCCTACCTAACATCGCGTATATATAGCCTCAGTCCCACTGTTTGACATTCTCCCTCGATTACTTGCTAAATTCTGAAAGTCCAGCTAATACATAGTTGAATTGTATTGGTTTAGCAGCCATTTCTCGACCTTTTAGTGTTTATTGGTGCTGTGAGTTAAAAAAGTTCAGGTCCTGATTGACTTTGCTTTGTTCGGACACTAGGGCTGCGATACTGTCTATCTTTGTGTTTCTTGCTGGTCCGTCAACTGAAGCTCTGCGTTTGCTGCCTGGAGTAAACACTGTTGGCAGTTCTGTCAGTTTTTTTATAGACTCACCTTCCATAATTTATACTTGAAGCCTTGGTGTCTTTTCCCTCTTCTGACAAACACTCCTGAGTGCCATACGCTTTTGGGCAGCAACGGCTTGTCTCAGTGCAGTGGGTAAAAAGCCGGGAAACCCCAGGTACAAAAGGGGCCAGTGGAGTTTCTGTTGGGGTGAAGCAGGGATCTCATATGAGAAGGACAAACATCCACGCAGGATTTCAGATGCGAGGGAAGGAACGGCTTGATGCAATATTTATCCCCCGCATCACAGACTGCTGGCCAGCCCCGCAGTGCTCTCCACACAGCTCGTAAAAAGGCGTCATTCACTGTGTGGAAAATGTGAAGCGCGTCTGCGACATGGTGGCGCAGTGTGGGCGGAGCATTGGGTGGTGTGTGGGCGGAGCATTGGGTGGTGTGTGGGCGGAGCATTGGGTGGTGGGTGGGCGGAGCATTGGGTGGTGTGTGGGCGGAGCATTGGGTGGTGTGTGGGCGGAGCATTGGGTGGTGTGTGGGCGGAGCATTGGGTGGTGGGTGGGCGGAGCATTGGGTGGTGTGTGGGCGGAGCATGTAGGCAGGGGTAGGTGGGGCACACGGAACATCATGTCCCCTAAACAGGTTTGCAAATCTCAGTAGTAGCAGCTTGCTGGCTCTGGTTCCTCAGTATATCCCATAATAAGCTGGCTATTCCCTAGAGACCAGCTGCTGTCATTGTGGGCACTGGCTGCTAGCACACACACACACACACACACACACACACACACACATACACACAGGTTTGTAATTATATCTTTGTGAGGACTTTCCATTCATTTCTATGGAGAAAACTCCAATTCCCAACATGACGACCTTAACCCATACCCAGCCCTAAACTTGAGCATAAGTAGCCAAATAAAATATAAGACTTCTGGCATTTTTTTTGTTTTTTTGATTGCATTCACAAGTTTTTGTAGGGACCCGAAAAATGGTCCCCATAACATCAAAAAAACAGGTTTTATTACATTGTGGGGGACATTTGGTTCCCATAATGTAATATAAACATAATCCACACACGCGCACACACATGCAGATAACTAATTAGATGACTAATTAGTATGTATCTGTCCAGCACTTGCCAGAAGTTGTTCTGTGCAGTTCCTGGTTGCGTATAGATTTCTGCTGAAAAGGCTTGCAGTAACTCGGATAGCAAATAGGCCACACCCACTGTCTTCTAGTATGACAGTCTGTCACTTTTCTCCTTTGGTTTGCAATTTCTAGACGTTGGGAAAAAAATGCCCCAGTGTTGAATTTTATATCAGTAATGAGTTAAAAAATCTCACAGCTAGAGAGCCTTGTTTTTTCAGAAATATTTTGTGAAGCGGACTGGGAAATTGTTAGCCTTTGGGAACAACAGTGCTTCATTTTGTGCACTGTGTAGATTCCCAGTGTGGTACATTTGATGTGCCCAAGTATAAAGAACGCATTTCAGCAAAACGATACCTGTGGGCCTGCGAATGCTGACGCTTTAAAAGGCCAAGTGAGCGCAGGCACATCGGAGTTGCAGTCTCCGGGCTGAAATGTGTGAAGAGGCAGCACACCTGACCAACTGCATCGAAACGTTCACCCATTTTTGGTTTGGATTTAGATGCTTATCAGAACATCTTCACTCCTGGGAAGCTGGGCCTGAAAAATAATCCTTCAGCATGGTGCTGATTTGTAATTGAACGCATTTCTGTTGTGAAGGGAAAGAAATTGAACGGCAGACTATGGATGGGATCTGTGAAGAAACATTGTTTTTTTTTTCCCGGCCTCTGGGAAGGGCGGTGATTTTTCACCCCGCTACCTGGATTTGCTGGGCACTTTTGCTGGTGCTTCGACATCTGTGTGTATGCATGAACTAAAGGAAAAGGTCCAGAGAGTATCACCTTTGTAAGGCATGTTTTTAGCAACGTATGAAATATTTGTTACTCTTACCAGTCCACTATTACTCTTACCATTGTACACAAATTGAGTTTGACTCCACTTGATGTTCATTAATATTCACACAGATGTTTGCTGAGTGGAATATAATATCTGTGTCCACATCGCCAAAGTTACGGGGTGATAGAGTTCTAAGCTGGTTTATTATGACTCTCACTTCATCCCATCTTTGTGTCCTTTGAAATCTTCTCCAAAGTCCACTAGACAACATTACTTCAATTGACTGGACATTAGTTTAGATTGTGCTTAAGGGCAGGGTTACCATATATGGAGAGGCGAAAAAGAATATGCTCTGTCACTAACAAAATGTCGTCACTTAGTTTCTAGTAGTTGACATCCCTCGTGAGCGGAGTGACATGTAAGGACATGCATATCTTTCAATTTTTAAAGTAAAGGTGCGCATGAGCCTCACAAACTCTGTGTGACGATACTGAGTGGCTGCTGTATACTGAAAATTGGTGCATTTTTCTGTACTGGGCTCTTCACTGTAACTTGCAGCACTGGGTCACACGGGTTGCAGTGCTAAACCCAGACGAACTGCGATTTTTGAAAAAAACGCCCCGGACAGAGGCCCAATAAGAGGACACGTCCAGGGAATGCTGGATGTATGGCAGCCCCTACTTAAAGGGAAATTATGGGGTTGTCTCCCTGAGCATGACGGGTCCTGGTGCGCATTTCAAGGTTTCCTGTAATCCTTTTGCCAGATATGTGTGTGATTATGCATCTGGGATAGAGGCAGTATTATCATTTCGCAAAAAAAAAAAAAAAAAATGCTTTTGGCACACCAACAGATATCTTGTATCCAAGTAAATATTCAGATATGTAAAGCAGGGTCAAGCTTATTAATTCATAAAATGCATGTTTAGCATTTCATTTCCAAAAAAAAATGCTGTATTATGCACACTTAAATAAAAGTCCTGAGTCAAATAACTCATTTTTAAAAATTACCCCAAGCCAGTAATTTTTCAAAAGCTTAACTAGATGTCCATAATTTACTAAACCTCATTTATTGAAACAATTACGCAAATGAATGTTGTCACATTAGCAGCTGAATGGATAAACTATATAAAAAGGTAGCAAACACATGCCTGTGGACGCAGGATAATGGTCTGCGTTCTGTATGACCACCTGGACCTGCAATGTGTCAAAATCCAAAGCTGCTGGCCCTCTCATTTCATGCTGAGAACATAGTTACGCCCCCCCCCCCCAAATCAACAACATGGAAAAAAAAAATCACCTTTTTTGATGATTTACTTAATAAAATATTCAAATTCTGAAACCTTCCTTTATTCAGTGGTGAATCCTTGCCGTGCCAGCGGTATGTGTACAGATGCTGTTTCCAGAGTGCAGAACAATAGATTCATGGTTCTTATGTTGAAGGTTCCTGTTCATAGCTACATGACTGAATGATCTGCTCATACCTCAGCGTCATCCCACAGATTAGATGGTCCAACATTCTCTTTCAGAATTTTCTGGCATAAAGATGAGGTCATACGTAGGCGGGTGGTGGCTGGTTTTTGCCAAGAGAATTGTTTACTATTGTTTGATGACTGTCATTTGTCTACAGACCCATCTGTCTGGGGAGCTGAGCAGGTGTTTGGCCTCTCCCAGATGTGTGCAGGGATGCACAGCCTCATTCTGTTCAGAAGTGGTGCTTCCCCCCCCCGCCGAAAACCATGGTCCTCGTGCCTTTATGTATATCAGCCGAAGTGACCAAGGACAGTCGGCCTTTTGGAGTTATTCTGGGATGCCTCTGTGATTCTGTGGTTTTTCACTCGGGGCGATCTTAGCGAGACCTCTACCCCTGGATCCTCTCGGGGTTTTCCATTTATGGACCTTCTTCTGAATGGTGGATGGAAGCCTAAACTTTTTAAAATGGGTTGCTAAGTCTCTCCAGACAGAAGCCTTGCCTACAGTGAGATCTGACACTTCTCAGTGCCTTATGAGTTCCCGCCCACATTTCTGGTGAGACCCAAAGAGCCTTGTCCGGGGGTTGAATGCCCAAACTCAGTCGCACAGCCTGGCTTTGCAAGGGGTTAATTCGTTACCCAATTATGTAAGCAGCTCAGCCTAATTATCCCATTAATGGTGCTGGAGAGATTAAGAATTTGCTTACCGTTTCACGTGTAGTGCTTCTAAATTAATCTTATTGTTCCTGCTTTGTATATTACTCCATCCATATAAACATGGAATTGTTTATGTGAGCCCATTTGTTGCAGTAAAAGCTGGGTCCCAATTAAATGATGTCATGGTAGGAATTCATTTTTCCTCAGTGTGGCATGTAAGGCATAATATGCAGCAGCATATGAAGAGGATGTAAGGAGCGAGCACTGGTACAGCGCGTTACCACACACACCACACACCGCCACAGAACTACCTTAGGGATGAGAGTCCGAATGCAGCCGTGCGGGGGGGATACCTTAGCACCTCACTAGTCCAAATGGAATGGAACCATATGAATGAAGCTTTTTCTGATGGATGGAGTGCCAATCCTGCCGCCAACCCTGAAATTTTTCCTGGAAGTTGGAGGACGTACTTGCATAGCTGGATGTAGATTAACATCATACTCAAGATGAAGCAGTTGCAGGTTAAGGGTCTTGCTTAGTAGAATCACTCCGGGCATTCATGGGATTGGAACCAACAACCATCCTGATTGCAAGCATGAGGCTCAGAACCACCACTCTGCCAGCTCTGTATATCAATAAACGAGTGTTTTATGTACATTTGGCAGCATAAGCTATACAGATGTAGTATTCAGCCTTATAGTGGAATATTAACATGATTTAGTTGTCAGTTCCGAAACATTTCTGGAAAAGAGGTTTTAATGGCAATAGCCTTAATTTACTATGACACTCTGTGATAAACTTAACCAGGACCGGAACTAATGACCCAAACTATTTCCATGTTATTTCAAATATCAGCAGAAAATTATGAAGTGAAGGGTGAGATTTGTCTTGGCAGGCCGTCTGCAAATTTAGCTTTTGCATAAAAGATGGCTAAAGATCAACCTTGAGGGTCACAAAGAAATATTCAAAAGAACTTCATATGTTTTGAAAGTGACTCTAGAGATTTTGGGGGTTTTATTAGAGCAAATGGTTTTTCTTGGGCCGAGTAGGTGGATGTGTTCATTCCGCATTCGCTGGTTCTGCCTGGGGAATCTCTAAAGGCCGTCCACTTCAGACCTGCCAAGCCCTGAGCTGATCATTCTGACTCGCATTGCAGTGCTCCTCTCTCTCTGGATCATGATATCCACAAAGAGAAGCCGGAGGTAGCCCATTGTTCATGGCAAGCTTTTTCTATCATCAGTTCTGCTGTTGGCACCAGACCTCCAGTAGTTCTGCAGCAGCTTGCTGCCTTTTCCATAAGCAGAACGTTCCTGATGCCCTCCAGAACCTTCTGGCGCTGCTGACGTCACGCAGAGGAGATGTTCTGCAGCGTCTCTGCTGGTTGCGTGTGAGCCCTGCTGCTGCTTGGAGGCTGAGGAACATGCCAGTCAGCATGCCTGACTGGGTCGTTATCATGCTCTGATGTCACAAAGACGTATCCAGTTCTGGCTGTCTGCCTTTGTGTCTGTCTGCATCTTTGTGTATTTGTGTGCGTCTGTCTGTCTGTGTCTGCGTCTGCATCTGTCTGCGCCTGTGTGTGTATGTGTGTGTCTGTCTGCGCCTGTGTATGTCTGTGCATATGTCTGAGTTTGTGTGTGTCTGTGTGTGTGCTTGTCTGTCTGTCTGTCTGAGTTTGTGTGTGCCTGTGTGTGTGGGTGTGCTTGTCTGTCTGTCTGTCTGAGTTTGTGTGTCTGTGTGTGTCTGTCTGAGTTTGTGTGTATCTGTGTGTGTCTGTGTTTGTCTGTCTGTCTGAGTTTGTGTGTGTGTCTGTCTTTGTGTGAAGATGCTGCTCTGCACAGTGGATGCTATAGTTTTCTGAGACATAAAAAAGTCGCCCGAATGGTCTGCATTTGAACCAAGGAGTAGCTCTGCTGTTTTACAGCTAAGCAAAGTTCTAAACCTGAGTTTTTCCAGGAGAAATATATTTAGTTGTACAAATAGGTAAAAAAAAAAATGACGTCATGCGGTTAGAAGCATCTCTGACCATTTCTGTCTTCTCTCTTTCATTGAGTTTATTGGGTTCTGTTGCCGTCAGACAGTGAGGAGACATCATCCCCTCTACATGTAACGTGTAATAAAGGAATGCAGTGCGGCGGCTTGGCCCGCCCTGACTCTGCGTGTGGGAGTGTGCCCCGCATTGGACTGGTGCCCATGCCGTGTGCCCTCTGCTTCCTGGAATAGGCTGCAGGCTCAGCGTGACCCTGCAGTGAATGAGTGCTTCTGGAAGATGGATGGACAGATCATTTAACAATTTAAAGCAGACTATGAATAGTCCTGTTCCGTCCTTTCTGTTATTACGCTGGCATGTTAACATTTCTCTCTCTTTCTTCATTCCTCCTTCTGTCTTAAGCTATTCCTCCCTCCTTCCCGTGCCTCTTTACATGCTTTGATCTTCACAGTGGTGGTTCTGTGCACCTTCGCATCTACCATATCCGCCGCTTTTTATGGAAGCTGCCATTAGCATCCATGAGAAAAGCCCCCAATCTGGGCAGCGCCATTGCACCACACGTCAGCAGAGCAGTGTGCAGCGTGCCCAGCTAGCATAACAATGTGATGAACGCCTCCCCTTCCTCCCTTAGCGTACGACCGTGCTGCCTTCAGCTCGTGAACCAAACTGAAGCTCTTGGGGCTTATAATTTGGATTCTTTAGCGTCTGCTCTTTTTAGACCAATTAGGTAAGATTGACGTTGTTGGATGAAGCAGAGTGAAAATGAACAGGCTCTGCTGGTTAAATTTCATTGTCGGTGCTGCTGTCAGTGGTGTATGCGGAATGCTGTCTGTGAGGTAAATGCAGAACCTGCTATCCCGATGTGAGTGTGGCTGGACTGATTGCAGGCTTTTTCTATTGATACCTTTTTTGCAGA
The DNA here is from genome assembly GCA_019775895.2 of Stomatorhinus ivindoensis. Lineage (NCBI taxonomy): Eukaryota > Metazoa > Chordata > Actinopteri > Osteoglossiformes > Mormyridae > Stomatorhinus > Stomatorhinus ivindoensis. The sequence continues at coordinate 27,010,651 of JABFEB020000132.1, forward strand.
GCTATAAACGGTGAAGCCTGATAACAGCAGCAGAGTATGGTAATTATAAAATGTGAGAAGTAATGCGTGATAATTATCTCAGAGTATGAACAGTAGAGTATGGTCATTATCTTAGTGTGAGCAGAAGACTATGGTAATCATTTTAGAGTATGAGCAGTAGAGAATAGTAATTACCTTAGAGTATGAGCAGTACACGATGGATATTATCTTAGAGTATGAACAGTAGAGTACGGTAATTGTCATAGAGTATGAGCAGTAGAGAGTAGTAATTATCTTAGAGCATGAACTGTAGAGTATGATAGTAGTCTTTTGCTGCACGAGCAGCAGAGCATTTCAACACTTCTTTACTCCCTTTGCCGCTGTCGAGACGCAGCCATCGCAGGGCTTTTGGGCCGTGCCAAGGCGGGCCGGCCGGGAGCGAGGCACCCCTCCCCCAAACACTTGCAAAGTGTCAGAGTGATTGATTGAATCCAAATAAACCTGTTCATGCTTCCATTAAGGGGGCACACAGAGAGCATGCTGGGATTGATGTGATCCATGAACGCACATGGGGAGGAGGTTTTCCGAGGTCCGGATCGCGACCGGCCGGCTTCACACCACGCCGCCTTCCATCGACTCCCTTCAACCTCCGTCTCTCATTCCGTGAAAACGTGATTAACTCGTCCGTCAGCGGCGGAGGCAGTCCACTGGGCGGGGGGGGTTGGTTAGCACCACGCTCACCTGCACCAAGTGAGGGCCCCTTCTGCCCCTGCTACAGAGCATGCGCTTGCTTTCTCTCTTCTATACCATGACGCACATTCGGCCCACGTCGACGAACACAGATCGGCATCTCTGATCTCTCTTCACTTTTCCCACGTTTCGCACGCTGTTCTGCTGCCAGGAACATAATATAAAAGGAATTGGAGCCGTAATTGGCTACCTTGTCCATGAAACATGCCGACCTTCAGCACTGATCCCATTCCTGTTCAGCCCTCCCCCCCCCCCAGCAGCAACGACTCCTCTCACACCAAACTAACAAGACGGTGCCATAGAAAACTGCCGTGCCGTGATAGGTCAGCTCACAGAGATCAGAGGGTGTGCTGGGACTCTTCCCACCCTATTATGAAGGTGCCTCCAGCTGAGGCATTGTGGGAAAAGGCTTTCATTCACTTGTAGTAAACAGTCAGGAGAATAAACACTGTACTGTAACCCCCCCCCAACCCCCCGTTCAGCCAGCTAGTACCACAAATTCTCACACACGGCAGGTGTATGCGGGGCGGCACAGATTATTCGTTATTTTCTGTATTTATGCTTGTTCATGTTCCACCGTCGCCCTTCAATAGAAATTTGATTACAAAAGAAAAGTTGCCAGGGAACGTTCCTCCCATAACGTTAATGGAACATCATCTCCAGATTTTATGTTTTAATTAAGATTCTGTTAGTGTCAACACAATAACATCATTAGATGAACATCATTTCAATGCAATTAATGTTGAAAATCATTGTTTTATAATAAAATATAATTTTAGAAAAAATGCAGTGCGTGTGTGTGTTGCCAGTGTGCCATCCAGCCTGGAACCCATGACCTTTGAAATGCAAAGGACGGTGTTACCCCCCCACTGTATCGTGCCTTTTGTTTGTGGTTATGTTATTATTTTTAGTTGTAGTAGTAATATTGCAGTAGGATAATATTCTGGGGACATCAGGAAACCTAGACACTGAACGTTTCCAAACCTCAATCGTAACATTCAGAAAACGTTCCTAGAACAAAAAATTATTAGCAACATTGTCGCATGAAGAAACATTGTACTTTGAACTGACTCTTGAGATGCTGTAATATTTTCTAACTCTTTTGTGTGCTTGCATGTAGGACAGTCTGAATCAGTGTGATACGTGTGCAGCGCCGGTGGTGTTCTGTGTCACAGTCGCTGTAAAAGCCGGCCTCTGGTGGTCACTGGGGCACTGTTTCATTGTGACAGACCAGGAAATGTATCACCGGGAATGGAATGCATAGCAAATGGAGACGTCTGCAGGGCCCAGAGAGTGACTCAGAGCGGGGGACCGGAATAGGCCGGGCATTTAGGCCTCAACCACCTGTGCTACACCATGGGGGGAGCACTCGTGATGTTTAAAAAGAAATTAATTTTTGGTCAACAAGTCAGCGAGGGTGTTTCATTTCAGTGCTTTGTTTCTTGTGGTTCAAGAAATGTGTCTTTGATTGAATTTGTCAAAAAAAAAAAAAAAACGGAAGAAGGATGAGCCCAGAGTGACAGAGTGATGCTGGCCACTGTTGGCAGTATCTTCTGGTGGGGGGGGGGGGGG
>JABFEB020000133.1:23413-33740 GCA_019775895.2 Stomatorhinus ivindoensis
CGAGAAAATAAATAAAAAGAGTGGAGCTGCGGTAAAATAATGAATAAAAAGAGTGAGGCTATGGTTAAATAAATAATAAAATTTTTTTTTTTAAATGCGACTGCTGTGAGTGCAGGCAGCTAGGGACACCGGTCCTTGCGGCCGAAAAACGGACCGGCCCACCGGGAGTTCTCCCGGTTCTCCCGATTAGCCAATCCGGGCCTGGTCATGAGCTATGGGTAATGACCGAAAGAACGAGTTCGCAAATACAGGCGGCCGAAATGAGGTTTCTCCACAGGGTGTCTAGGCTCTCCCTTAGGGATATGGTGAGAAGTTCGGATATCCAGGAGAGTCTCAGAGTAGAACCACAAATGAAGAATACCCAGTAATACCGACTTCAGAACCTCCAGTTAACAGTATGGAATATCCAGTAATACTGACCTCAGTATCTCCAAGTTACAGTGTGAATCCCCCAGTCCTGCAGAGAGCAGCTTCACTCCAGAATCCTGCAGGTCATTGTCACTCAGGTCCAGCTCTCTCATGTATAAGGATCTTGATCTGAGAGCTGAAGACAGTGCCTCACAGCATTTCTCTGTGAGTTCACACCGGTCCACCCTTAGGAAAATTAATTATAGGTGCAGATTTTTAAGAGATTTTTGAACACTGTATGTTAAATGCATGATAGAACAGATTTGTTTTAGAACAATGAATTATATTTAAAAAATACCAATCATCATGGTTTTGATTGGTGTAGATTATATTTTTATGCATAATATTAACTGCAACATTAACACTGGTTCTCAGCTTCACTGATTAATTGTTTCCAACAAGTGCTGATAAGTTTGTGAGATAAAACAAGTTTGTGAGGAAAAGAAAAAGAAGCTGTTTGTGTTTGTTTATTATGTCACTGCTGAATAACATTATGAGTTTCCTGATGCCTAGTCCCTTTTTTGTACAATTATTATTCCGTACTCACTTCAGTTTCTCCAGTCTACAGCTGGAGGTCTCCAGTACAATAGAGAGCAGCTTCACTCCTGAGTCTCCTGGGTAATTGTAGCTCAGATCCAGCTCTCTGAGATGTGAGGCGTTTGACTTCAGAGCTGAAGCCAAGAAAGAACAGCCTTCTTCTGTGAGTCTACAGCCTGACAGCCTGCAGAAAGACAGACAAAAACACTGCATTAGTTCCAGTAAATAAGGTCACCTTACCATTACAAGTATTAGTTTTAAGTAAATGTGACTACTCCAATAAAGATTTCAATAATTACAGTTTACAGTATGAAATACCCAGTAATACTGTGGAAAGAAAATTTCTGAATAAAGGAGAAAACTGCTCACCAACTACAAGGTCCAGAGTTTTATTTTTTGTGGTGAACGCAGGGGTTGCTTAGCAATTGGAGAGTTGATTTTATTTTCATCCTCACAGGTTACATTGTAAAATACCCAGTAATACTGACCTAAGTATCTCCAGGTTACAGTGTGAATCCCCCAGTCCAGCAGAGAGCAGCTTCACTCCTAAATCCTGCAGGTCATTGTCACTCAGGTCCAGTTCTCTCAAGGGCGGGGAGTTTGATCTGAGGGCTGAAGCTAACACCTCACAGCATTTCTCTGTGAGATTACAGCTGTTCAGCCTGAAAAGTAATGTAGCTTGTTATAATACACACACAGATCTGTATAGTTCCCACACATCCATGATTGTAGTGGAATAAAATATCCAAACAAACTAATAAGAGACGCAGTCCAAAAGAAAGTACAGACTAAACATGGCAGTGACCTAAATCACTACATTTAGAAAAACTATTAAATATAGTTAAATTTAAAATTTAGACCATCTTTTGAAGGCCATCATGTTCCCTGTCACTTTTCCCACATTTTATTATGTTACAGCCTTATTCCAAAAAGGATTATACTAATTTTTTCCCTCTAAATTCTACACACAACACCCCATAATGACAATGTGAAAAAAGTTTACTGATGCACTGTTTACAGGTGCATCCTGTTCCCACTGATCATCCTTGAGATGTTTCTGCAGCGTAATTGGAGTCCACCTGTGGTAAATTCAGTTGAATGCACATGATTTGGAAAGACACACGCCTGTCTATATAAGTTCCCACAGTTGATGGTGCATATCAGAGCACAAACCAAGCATGAAGTCAAAGGAATTGTCTGTAGATCTCCAAGGATTGTCTTGAGGCACAAATCTGGGGAAGGTTACTGAAACATTTCTGCTGATTTGAAGGTCCCAAAGTGTACAGTGGCCTCCATCATCCATAAGTGGATGAAGTTCGAAACCACCAGGACTCTTCCTAGAGCTGGCCGGCCATCTAAACTGAGTGATTGGAGGAGAAGGGCCTTAGTCAGGGAGGTAACCAAGAACCCGATGGTCACTCTGTCAGAGCTCCAGAGGTCTTCTGTGGAGAGAGAGCAGGCACTGCTCATCACCAGGCCAATACCATCCCTACAGTGAAGCATGGTTGTGGCAGCATCAAGCTGTGGGGATGTTTTTCAACAGCAGGAACTGAAAGACTAGTCGGGATAGAGGGAAAGATGACTGTAGCAATGTACAGAGACATGCTGGTTGAAAACCTGCTCCAGATTGCTCTTGACCTCAGATTGGGGTGACAGTTCATCTTTCAGCAGGACAACAGCCCTAAGCACACAGTCATGATATCAAAGGAGTGGCTTCAAGAAAACTCTGTGAATGTCCTTGAGTGGCCCAGCCAGAGCCCAGACTTGAATCCGATTGAATATCTCTGGAGAGATCTTAAAATGGTTGTGCACTGATGCTTCCCATCCAACCTGGTGGAGCTTGAGAGGTGCTGCAGAGGAATGGGCAAAACTGCCGAAGGATAGGTGTGCCAAGCTTGTGGTATCACTTTAAAAAAAACCTGAGGCTTTAATTGCTGCCAAAGGGGCATCAAAAATGTGTTGAGCAAAGGCTGTGAATACTTCTGTACATGTGATTTCTCCGTTTTTGTTTTTAATAAATTTGCAAAAATCTAAAATACTTTTCCCATTGTCATTATGGGGTGTTGTATGTAGAATTTTGAGGAGAAAAATTAATTTGATCTATTTTGGAATAAGGCTGTAACATAACAAAATGTGGAAAAAGTGATGCGCTGTGAATACTTTGTGGATGCACTGTAGTTAGCATTTTTAATTCAAAGCACAAATTTCCTGAGAAGTTTTGTGTGTAGAATATTCAGGAACTGGATCAATCTCAAAAGATCAGCTGTTGGCACAAAACAGGTTCTCCTGTGAGGTTGCTGTGTATACTGTCCATGAGTCATATGATCATTGACAGTGAGCAACTCTATCATAGGTTATATAATCTATACCACATGAGTTATACTTTAGTATCTGATGCACACCAGATACGGTAGAAAAAAATATATAAATCACCTATGTCCCTTTGGGGGCTCCATAAGATATTGCTATGGAGAGCAAAATATTTTAAGTTTATTTATTTTGGAATAATATCGTATCCTGTCTGTTTCGAGTCATATTTACGTTAAAAAACATTTAGTTTTAGTCTGTTCAATACTGTAAATGTTTATCCTGTTCGTCCCGTGACCTAAAGTGTGCTTTGAATTTTGGCCCCCTGTGTGATTGAGTTTGACAACCCTTATCTATACAATCAAACTTATCTATACAATTGCGAGTAACTTAGTCTGCGAGTGTTTTGCAAGACAAGCAAAATTTTTAAATAAATTCTAACTTGATTGAAGTGTGAGGTCTTGCAATAGTATTACGCTTTGCCTGCCTAACATCACTTAATCACAACTGAGCCAAGTCAAACTTTAGTAGAAAAGCAGCACTCAAATAAGGCTGTAGCAGTGCAAGCGATGAATCTGTTTAATGACAAAGCAATGTCACATTTCTGTGAAATCGAAAAGGAGGCAAAAGACTATTGGATAGGTTCCTTGTTAAAGTCGCACAAAAACAAAAAGATTCCTGTGACCCAATAGATAGCAGTGATTCCATTAGTTATAGTGAAAGTCGTTCTACCAAATAACCATCCTCTTCTCCTAAATATATAGTCATGTGAAAAAGAAAGTTCACCCTCTATCAATAAGAACATTTTATGCATCAGGACAAAATAAAATAATCTCGTCCTTAGCAGGTCTTAAAATTTGGTAAAAGACAACCTCAGATGAACAACACATGACATTGCACAATGCCATTATTTATTTAACAAAAACTAAGCCAAAATATAGAAGCACTGTGTGAAAAATTAAGCACATAATTACTGCTTCCATAGGAATTTAGAGGGTAAGTAGCAGCCAGGTGCTGCTAATCAAATGCACTTGGTTAACTGATCATCAGCAAGTGTGACCATCTCTATAAAAGAAGAAGTTTTGGCAGCTTGCTGGTCTGGAGCATTCAGGTGTGTGTTAACACAATACCAAGGGGGAAAGACATCAGCAATGATCTCAGAGAAACAATTAAAGTAACAAGGTAATTTCCAAACAATTTGAATCCATCAACATTCTACAGTGTGAAAGATTATTCACAAGTGGCGAATAAGACAGTTGCCAATCTTTCCGGAAGTGGACATCCCAGCAAATTCAAATCAAAGGTCAGACCATGCAATGCTCAGAGAAATTGCAAAAAACCTAAGAACTACTCTGGCCTCGGTTAGCATGTTAAATGGTTAAGCTCATAAGAGTATAGTTACAAAAAGGCAGAACAAGAATAGATTGCTTGGAAGGGCTGCCAGGAGAAAGCCTCTTCTCTCTAAAAAGAACATGGCGTCACTGCTTAGGTTTACAGAGTTGCATCTGAACAAACCACAAGACTTCTGGAATAATGTCCCTTGGACAGACAAGACCAAAGTGGAGATGTTTGGCCATAATGCATAAATTCACAGAGCCACGTTTGGTGAAAACCAAACAACATATAAGGACAAACACCACATACAAACTGTCAAGCATGGTGATGGAGGGATAATGATTTGTGCTTGCTTTTAATTATTTGAAATGAGAAGTAAAATGCAGTTTTTGACTGATTCGGCTTATCATTTCCTTGCTTTGTCACTCGGACAAATACAAAACGAATGAATAAAGATTATATGTCTCTTTTTGTATTTTTTCTTATAAAAATTATTTTCTAATAAGAGCGTGCCCATACCCAACTGTAATAGTGATTAAAGCGGTCTATTCTTTTAGTATTTATGTTAAAGCAAGGCTTTTATATTTTATATTTATTACTGTTGTGGGATTAAGATTAATCTGCTGTGAAAATTACTGTCTGTCTCATTGTCATCTCACTGGGTTAGTGGTATCCTAATGCTATTGCCTTAACAAAAACAAAAGGTATGTTACGCTGCAGTATATTGCAGGTGGTGTTTAAAAGGAGCTCGCCGGTTCTATTGATGATTGATTTTCTGTTCTCGGACGATGAAATGGGAAGGCAATTCACTTACAGCTCAGTAGCGGAATCAGTATTTTCCCACACAGCGAATGTAACATTTTCTTTGGGTTTCGCGTATTTGCTGTTTGTGGGCCTATACGCATTCTTGGGCGACTTCTGATTGGTGAACATGACTGACACGCGGAAACACGGTGCTTGTGATTTGTGAGAATGACTGTCACAGAGGGAGCATGGCATGAATTTGTAAAACTATTCTCACAGCAGCTTTAAACCCTGGGTTCGACGTGCTGTATAATGTATATCCTAAATCGCAGCCTTTGCGACTTGCTAATCGCGTTGTTTCAAATCGTGATTTAGATTTGAAATCGATAAATGATTTCTGTTAGCTAATAGAGCAAAGCCTCAATTGTTCCAGCTAAATAGGTTAAATGTAAATGATTCGAACAATGTTAATGTATTACTGCCACATACATTACTTTCACATCCTCACTTCACTTACAGAGCTGTTCTAGAATTCTTGATCACAGGCAGCAGCCTCTGACGACCTTCATCTGATGTGATGAATTTCTTCAGATCAAACACATCCAACTCCTCATTTGACATCAGTAACACAAAGGCCAGAGCTGAATACTGTGCAGGTGTGAGGTCTTTTGCTGAAAGACTTCCTGAATTCAGGTATCTTTGTACCTCTTCTACTAGAGAATTGTCACCCAGTTCATTCAGACAGTGGAACAGGTTAATAGCTTTTTCTGGTGACAAATTTTCTTGTATTTTCTTCTTGATATATTGGATTGACTCATTAATGTTATATGATCTGATTCTTTTCTGTGCCATTAGCCTTTGTATCAGAGTCTTACTGGAGTTTGTTGAGAGGCCAAGGAGGAAGCGGAGGTAGAGGTCCAAGTGTCCATTCATGCTCTCTAATGCCTCATCCACTGCAGTCTCCAGCAGGTCAGCTGATGAGTTCGATACAAACACATTTAAAGCAGCAAGATACTCCTGAATGCTCAGATGCACAAAGCAGTACACCTTCTCCTGATACAACCCATATTCCTCTTTAAAGACTTCTGTGCACACTCCAGAGTACACTGAAGCTTCAGTGACATCAATGTCATTCTCTGACAGATCTTGCTCATAAAATATGAGATTGCCTTTCTTAAGGTTGTGAAAAGCCAGTTTACCAAGTTTTAAAAGGAATCTTTTGCCAGATTTAGGGCATTTTTTATATCTGGTTTCATAGATTTTCATCCATCCATCCATCCATTTTCTGTACCAGACTGCCCTATTCTGTGTTACGGGGGTCTGGAGCCCATACTTGTCATTTTTTAAACTTGTCTGAAAGATCAGGAAGTGTGTGTACATTTCAGTTAGAGTCTTTGGAATGTCTCCACTGTCAGTCTCAATAAAAAGCCTTTCAAGAACAGTGGCTGAAATCCAACAGAACACAGGTATGTGGCACATGATGAAGAGGGTCCTTGATGATTTCACATGTGTGATAATCCTGCAAGCCAGGTTCTGATCACTAAATCTCTTCCTGAAATACTCCTCCTTTTGGGAATCATTGAATCCTAGTATCTCTGTCACCTGGTGGATGCACTCAGGAGGAATCTGTTTCGCTGCTGCTGGTCGAGAGGTTATCCAGAGGAGAGCAGATGGAAGCAGATTCCCGGTTATGAGGTTAGTGAACAGCACATCCAGTGATGTTTTCTTTGTTACATCAAACCAGCTCTCATTGTTCTGAAAATCTAGAGGAAGGTGACACTCATCCAGACCATCAAAGATAAACAAGACTTTGTACCTACACAGTTCATTAGGTTCAAATGTTTTCAAATCTGGAACAAAGTGGCAAAGCAGTTCAATCAGACTATAGTGGTCTTTAATCAAATTCAAATCCCGGAAAGGAAGAACAAATATGAAGTGAATGTGCTGATTTGCTTTTCCTTCAGCCCAATCTAGAATAAATTTCTCTACAGCGACTGTTTTCCCGATACCTGCAACCCCTTTTGTGAGTACAGTTCTGATAGGTGCCATGCGTCCACTTAAGGTTTTAAATATGTCATTGCACTTGACTGTAGCATCTTCTGTTAATCTTTTCTTGGATGCTATTTCAATCTGTCTCACTTCATGTTCGTCATTGACTCTTCCAGTTCCACCTTCAGTTATGTAGAGTTCTGTGTAAATCTCATTGAGAAGTTTTGGCTGTCCTTCCTTAGCTTTCCCTTCAAATACACGCTCAAATTTCTCCTTCAGGTTACACTTTATTGTCTGCTGACATTGTGGCATGAGTTCCCCTGAAAAGAAATGCCAGGAAAATATATTAGTTCTCGTTGTGATCCTGACCAGTATAGGAGGAGAATATTTATAAAAAGAACAAAAAAAGTTTTTTCACTATTTCACTGTGATAAATCAAACTTTGAATTTTACATCATCACATCACATACGTGTACAAAATAGGCTAAAGCTCTTACTTTTCTGCAATATATCACACAGCTCACTTCCTACTTGGTTGCCTGAAATAAATTCATTTCACATCAGTACCAAACAAACTGTTCATTATTTTCCAGGTAATACTATTTAATATACTTATTTTCCAAGAGATTAAAAGATTATAATTTAGAGGAACAACAAGAAAAGTTGAAATTGGGAAAAATATAATTACACTTCTGCATGTCTTTCATCAATCTCTGAGCAAGGTCATTCAGGTTCATCTTCTTCAATATTTCAAGTGTGATTTTGAGAGCACCTTCTTCAGAATAAGAACTTATCATCATGTCGATGACGTCCATTTTATCCAAGTGCATCACCTGACCCCTGGGAATGGGCTTTAACCCCGTGTGAGTCAGGTTCCATTTAAACTCCTTCTGCTCTTCATCACTGAGCTCCTTCAAATAGTCCAGCAAGAGGACCGCGAATGACGTCTGGATCTGCAGAATGTTGGAGATGAGTTAACATACTGGGTCACTCAGATGCATGCAGTGACATTTCTGTTAACAGAAATTAGTTGTCCTGCTCAGTCTCATGTGGCTGCTGGTGAGACCTGATTCAATTTTTTTTCTGCAATATTATTAAACCTTTATTTAATCAGGTTACTTCAATTGATTTGAAAATCTCTTTTAAAAGAGAGACCTGCCTAAGACAGAAATAAAAAGGTGTATATATATATATGTATGTATGTGTGTGTGTGTGTGTGTATGTGTGTGTGTGTGTATATATATTTATATATATATATATATATATATATATACTTTTTTTTATTACATTAAATTAATCTGTTCTTTTACAGCATGTCTATAGTAACATTTCATGTAGCATGGTATGATACGGTAGTAGCTTGTGGAAGAAAGATTGAGCTCTTGAGATCTGCTATTTTCAGCAACCTTCACCTGAAAATAGTTAGTCATGTTAAGAACTCAATGTTTCCTGCCTTTTACTGTCTGGTATTTTTGGCCTCAACAACATGCATCATATGCCAAAACATTACAGCCAAACCTTTTCATCGAAATGGTGAGCCATCGCTTAGGCGATTATGGGTGTATAGCACAGTCTGACTCTGTAATGAAAACCAAAGGTAATGTTCACTTTATATTCCAAATAAATTTTACCAGGTGTAATATCATTCAGCCAATGCAAACCAGCCCGTTTTTAATCACACACAGGGAGTTTTGAATCACAGAGCTGTACACTGATCATTTGGATTAATAACCATGGGCTGAATTCTACCATGTCAAATAAGCACATAATCCTTTACTTTTAAGCACCTTTCCAACTATATGGTTTGGAAGACTGTATTTGTCAAAGGTCAGGGTTAACAGGCTACATTACCCAGAATACTTTGCTCTCGTCTTTAGGTCCCCAGTGGATGATAGCTGTTCTCAGTTTGGAATGGGCTCTCTGCACATAGAAATATTTCCATTAGACGTTATACCAGCAGTCGAGCTTCTAGTCTGTATCAAGTAACAAATCTGAAAACAAAAGTGTAGAGTGCTGGGGGTATATTTTAAAAAATGTTTGTAAATTCTTACAGGATGGGAAATATTTCATTTATAAAACCTTGCATAAACTGTGATAGACCTCATGCCAGTTATAAATATCAAAGAACATCAAATATAAAAAAAAAACATTTGCAGGAATACAAGCAGTGTTCACATGGAAAAAAATTATGGCAGGGCGACATTTTTCTAGTTTTCCAGCTAACGTTAACTGACTAGATTTTAATTAACATAAGTTGGTGACCTTGTTGCATCCAAAATTGGTGGAAAAGGTAAAAAGTTATTTAAATGATTTTCGATAACATTATAGCATTGCATGTTAAAAACAAAACAAGTTTGTTATGTTAAGAATATCTGTGGCATTAGGTTACATGCTAATACCTAATGATAAAGAAGTCTAAGGGCATTTTCTACTGTGCCAAGTACCAAATTTTTGGTGCTTCAAGAAATTACTAAATTCTGAGACTCAGTTATTAGCGTAGTGTGTAACTCAGGCTAAGGCACTCCTTGGATGTCTTGTCTGTTGTCTAAGTATTTGCTCCAATCACGGTGAGTGATCTCTCATTAAAGGAGACATTTTACTTGCAATTTTGCTTGGTGGTTGATGAAAGCCCATGAGGTGTGACTCCTCTGGTCATGGGTGACTTCAGTGCAACCACTGGCACTGACTGGGCTGGCTATAAGGATTGTGTTGGTTCCCATGGGTGAGACCAGGGTGAAAGTGGCTCCATGTTCCTTGCCTTTGCAAAAGGTCAACTGAATAGGATGTTGAACATCTCTGGGTCCACAGTTTTCAAAGCTGATCCTCCAATCAGCTGTGAACCACCTGATCTGATGAAAAGTAGCTGATTATGAGAAAGACCTTGGTGTGTATGTTGATGCTTCCATGTCCCATTCTTGCCAGTGTGGGGTAGCAATAAAAAAAGCCAATAGGATGTTGGGGTATATCTCCAGGTGTGTGGAGTTTAAGTCAAGGGAGGTAATGCTAA
>JABFEB020000134.1:0-10480 GCA_019775895.2 Stomatorhinus ivindoensis
CCGGGACACATGTATTACTGGAAGCCTGGTGGAAATGACCTGTTCTCCTCCATAAACAATGCAGTGTGGGACCCTCTGGCCTTATTCTGATGGCTGTAATAACTGTATAGTTTGTTTGACGGACTCCAGGGGTGGAATTTAATGCTGGTTGTTGTTATTCCTCAGATGTTTCTAGGCTGTTCAAGATCAAAACTTGAAATGCTTTAAAAAAAAAAAAGTGTTTTATTATTATCATTATTTTTCAGATATCCTCAGTAAAATGTCCTAAGATCATCTGCTAGCTGCTTTACATCATTTCGAAGCATTTCCGCGCGAGACTGATTCCTGATTTATAACTTAAATTTTGTGGCATCCTTTAAAATGAGTTATTACGTTATTTAACCCTTTTTGTGGAAAGTCCAAGCAAGATATTGTATTAGTATTGCACCTGGTGTGTACTTTTTGTCTTCCTATGTTTAAATTTTAGGATGCCTTTAAAATATAAGTTAAGAACCTGAAATTAACATGATTTAACAAGCAATAACTTGACTACTAACTGCTGTAACAACTTGCACGATTGAAATAAATGTATTTGTTTTATCTGGTGTTGTGTCATTAGTCAGCTGTATGTTATATAAACAGAATGGTGTGAGCTTTTGGTGGTTAGAAGTGTTTCATCTCAGACATTTCTTCTGTGCGAGATTGCTAAATCCTGCTGTGATTTTGAATGTAAGATGAAATGTTCATTGTAGTTTTAAAAATGTCCCAGTCATACATCAGCCTGAGAGTGACCCGTCGCCTTGCCCGCTGGCTGGCCTGGTAAGGCTCTTGTGTACCTTACAGTGAACTGGCGTAACATTTAGGGCAGGATTGCCCAATTCTGGTCCTGGAGGGTCAGTTTACAACACAGTGTGCAGATTTCCCTGCTCGGGCACACCTTGTAAATGGGGTAATTAGCTGAGGAGAGTGTGTTTGAGCCGGGAAATCCGTGAACTGTGTTGGATTCTACCCCTCTTGGACCGGCACCGGAGATCCTAGGTTGAGGGCGTCCCCTGCGTCCAGGAATAGATTCCAGACTCACGGTGACCTTTTGGCCTCTGAAGATGAGCAGTTGTACTTTTTTATGTTTAATTATGCTGTATTGTTAAGATTGACCAAAGGTACATTTAATCTGCCATGCAAATAATGTGAACCTGATACAATATTTTTAATTTATTTTTTGAGCAATAGAATGTTTTTTCAATATCTGTTAAGCTTAAGACAGTCACATTGTATATCTCCAGACCACATTCTCCTTTCAGTACCTTTGCTTGGTGAAAAAAATCCTAATCTGCTTTGCATTTATTCAGTTAACTCACCCGTTTCATTAACGCAACCTCTCGGTTGACCAGGTCTTCAAGACTTGAATTTATTTCATGAACTCTATTACATGCTCAAGAATCTAGTACAATTCAGACACATTTCTGTAATGCAAATTGCATCTTTTAATTTTCGTGGCTTTTAGCTTTAGATTAACACTGCCTACTCAACACATGGAGGAAGATAATTGTCGTGAAATGAGCTGTTGTTTTTTTTGGGGGGGGGGGGTCCAGCATAGATACATACTCACACCTGTGAATCAACACTTGGTAGAACCGCATTTGGCAGTGACTGCAGCTGTTATGTTGCTGTACGTCTTCTGCCATTGTGCTTCTACTGAGGGATCCTGCTGGGCAGATCTGTGCAAGTTCTGTCGCTTTGCATAAAGTCTCTGTTGGACAGTGAGGACAGTCCTGCCTTTCACTGGATTATCCCTATTTCACTTTCTTCAAGCCACTCCGGTCCTTAATCTTCAGGTCATTGTCTCTTAAAAAAAAAACCGTGGCATGTTTCCCTCCATTTTGACTAGCATTCTCACCCCTGCCGATGAAAGCCAGACACCCTCACAGCATCCTTCACGGTAGGGGTGGAGTTGTGCCTGTGGTGTCCCATGTTGGATGTGTACCAGAGGTAGTAGAATAGTGTGTCCCATTTATGTCTGTTTACATTTTTTTCTTCAAATCCCTTTTTTTTTAATTACAGCTGGATTATCCTGTTACGTTTTTGCTTTTTTTTTGTTTTACATTTTTGATTTTTCCAGACAAACGATTTAACATTTATCTCACCTCTCATCTATTCTGCTCTTTATATTTTTAAAACTCATTACTGGTGACTTTTGAACCCTGTGGTTTCCTGAAAATGCCCCCGTCTGCTAGGATAGCCTGCCCTGAGCAGTTTGTGGGGCCATTAATTACCTTAATGACTAACTTGGCTTTGCTGCAGGGAATAATCCATTGTATTTAACACCTATATTTTATCTTAGCTCTCATTATTTACCTCGTTGGTTAAAAATTTGGGACAGAGCATTGGAAGCAAATCGTGCATGAATTCTGTCTAACTTACTGCATAATTATTGATAGCAACTGCTTGCATCCGGTGTTATTTTTTGAAAAGAGTGTTTTAACATAATTTGACATTCCCTAATGTTATGAATCAGTTTCATGAAATATTTTCCTTGTGTTCATATACAATATGCCAGGTTTGTTATACAAAGGGATTAACTCACTGCAAACTTTACTAATGATCCTTTCAGTTTTGCACCCTGTTTCTCCTCATGCTGAAAATGTAGAACAGGTTGTGTAAACTATGACTGTAAATTGTGCATAAAATACTTGGCTCATTACAAGACACATATGACATCACTTTTCTAGGTGCTACATATACACTCAGCGGCCAGTTTATTAGGTAAACCTACTTGCTAATGCGAACAACCTGCTCCTCCGAACAGAAAATCACTGAATACGTGCACGACAGAGACACGGCTGGTGGTTCACTTGCAGTTAGTCAACCCGTTGCAATGACTAAGACGCCTGATCTAAGTGCATTTGAATGCGGTGTGATTGTTGATGGCAGACGTGGTGGATCCAGCCCGTCAGACGCAGCCACCCTCTTGGGAGGTAGACACACCACAACGTCTATAGTTTACAGAGGACCGTGTGATGAACAAAACATCCAGTCGGTGGCGTTTCTGTGGCCAGAAACACACAGTTAATGAAAGAGGTCAGAACAGAACAGCCAGAATCATTACAGTCATACATTTATATTTCAGCTTTAAAAACCACTTACGCAAAGGCAACAAGTGTAACAAATACAATACACAGAGCTGTGAAGAAAGACTTCTGTGAATGCCCAACCTGTCTAACTTAAAAGCAATTCTGGAGGGATAATTGAGTCCTACACAGTAGTAGCTACTTATTAAAGTGAGTGTATATTTAACAGCGAATGTTAAATACTGAGACATAGCCTAGATAAATGCATTAATGGGATCCCACTTGAGTTCTGTCCAAAATTATTTATTTACCCCCCTTCTTTTTGGAACTCTGCCTTTTATGCAAATAAGTCTCAGCATCATGCTTCAGTGTGACACACCAGGAAGTGAAAGTAGCAGTCGCTGCAGAAGAACAGGGTGTCTGGCTTCCAGCCTCTCCGACTTTCCAAATAGCATAGTGCTAAAAATAGGGATAAAGATCCCAACAACACAACGGAAGGCAGACAGAGATGATTCCTCTGGTGACCTGAGGTGCTGCCTCAGCTGACGTTCCGCGGTCAGCTATACGAAGTTAGCTGAGAGTGTGCAACCTTTCAATGTCATTGGCACAGTCTGCCTTTTTGAAGGTAAGTCTGGCAGCCCTGGAGAATCCTTGCTCTTTGCATGTGTGAATAATTTGAAATTTTTTTTAAATACCTTTTTCTGTGTTTACATTTTTTTAATGTATTATGCATGAAATCCAGCAAGGGAATATTTTTGAATTGTTGTTATATTTATTTTTTATTTTATTTTGGGATTAGCCGGGCGGTTTGCCCCATTTTATGTCATTGAGTTGAGCATATCTGCAATTACCTGTTGGCTGGATCTTTCCTCCACATCCCAGGAAATACAGACTTATATTGACTTATAATGTCTTTTATCGACGTATGTCTTATGTCAATAAAAGTTTCTCCTGTAGCAGACACTGTGTCTGCTTCTGCTATTGGATTTGTTTACAAACCCTACTGCTTTGCTGGTGGTTGAGAACTATTACACATGCTATTGCCCTGAAATCATCAACATCCTTACGCATATAATATTACAAATACTAGATCTAATTGACACATTCCAACCCCCGAATATCATCCCCTCCCAAGTTCAGTGTACACAGGTCAGCTCATCCGTGTCAGACGTCACAAGCACAAAAGCACCTTGTAATGTTGTTTTACTCAACAGCCCCTTGTTGCATTTGACCCTCATGCAAGTAGCTAGTTAGAACCAACATGTTTGCATCACATAGACTGTCATCAGTGCCGTGAATATAGTGCTTATATAGTCAAGGCAGTTTGAAATGCATCAGCCGTCAGAACACCTCTGACATCACCAATGAAACCAATAAAAAGGACAGAGTTGAATACACTTTCATCACATGCTGTTATATGATTACTGGACATCAGATACTGTATTTAAAACATGGTGCCACTTAATATGACTAATGAGCCAGCAATAGAGATATTTATTTAGGAAAGGCCTATTTGTTTTTAGCAAAGAAGTTCAATGTTTGCCTATTTATGTCATCAATAAAAAATATTGTAAAATCTGTTCATTGTTTTGCAAATATCCATCCATCCTTGCTAATTCTGGTTTGGGTCACTTGGAGGCAATCCCAGGCAAGGTGGGGTACACCCTGGATAGGATGCCAGTCCGTCACAGGGCACATACACACAATCACTCAATGGGCAATTTAGAGACAACCGGTAGCAACGCTAAAGGAAGAAATGCAATGAGGAAATGCAAAATTCCCACACAGACATCGGAGGCAGGATTCGAACCTACCACCCTAGAGGTGTGAGACTCCACGAAGGACCTTTCCTCCATAATTCAAAGATGATACAATAAAATATCATTCAGCAGCAGCGACTCAGACGTATTTTGACAGCGTGGTAGTAAACTTTCAGGTTTTAACACTAGAGGACGCCAGTTAATAACCTGATGATCCGAGCGAACGGTCACCTACGAAATGTAGTATCTTCAAGCCGGATTCAACATGTTTTAATTGTTACAGCATTAAGGTGTCGTTTTTGGGGGGCGTAAAATGCCAGAATGATGCTCCGCATTTTGTGTTAGCAATAAAATTACGCTTAATGGCGCTGTATTTTTCAAAATCACTGCTTATTCTTCTAAGAATCATTAAGTATACAATTCACTAGCGTATTGTATAAAATAACAATACATGGAACATTAAACAGACCCCATATCATTATTTAAAAATGACTAGTGATTATATTATTTTCTCATATTTATTAGCGAATAATTATTTTCCTACTGTGTGCGTATATATGCATAGCCGTGCAGTGTGAGGCGGCTCGGACGTGAGACACGCCGCAGTTTTACCAGAACGCGCCCAGCATGAACGCACCGGTTTGCCGGACAATCACCTGTTTTCCTCCCCGTGTTCATTCTCTCACTCTCTGTGTCTTTGCCTGCATATTCTCCCTCCCAAAGATGAACGAAGGCAAATGTTAATCTTCCCGATGCCATGGACAAAAGAGAGGTTTCTGGGGGATCTACCGAGATCATGAAAAGCAAAGCGAGCGGCGGCGATGGCAGCCATAGCAACACGGCTGCGTGCGCGGCTGGGAGCCGCGGGACCGGGCTGGATGTCAGGGGCGGCGTGGTGACCGTCTCCCTGGTTGCCTCCGCCCAGCCGCGCCCGGGATCGCAGCACAGCGCCGACAGCACCGCCGTCCGGGACGAAGCAGCAGCAGCAGACAGCGAGGCGGAGCCAAAAGTCCAGCAACAGCGTGTACGTCGGACTGGTGTAAGCGGCGGCTGTGGTGTGAAGATCAAGGATATTACGCCGGGAGGGGGAGCCGCGTCAGTGACATGCAAGTGCTCAAACAGCAGCGACGAGCCCTGCCCCTCGCAAGGCGAGCAGTCTGCGCCTTCTGCTGCCATAGGCACCACGATCTCGGCCGTGGCTGCTCAGGAGGATGTTGATGGTCGCGGCGCCTCAAAGGAAGGGGGCGAAGGGGACGCGGCGACAGGGGTAGTGGTGAACGGCGTGGCCACTGGCTCGGCAGGTGGAGGTAGCGACGCCACGGCTACCGTCACAGGCATGAAATGCAACACAAACGGCGACTGCAGGAGAGATCCGTCCTCTAAAGGGAGCCTGTCTTCCATAATTTCTAAACAGGAGAAGCAGGGTGCGGGGATAACTGGAGCCGAGGACGGGAAAAGGCGGAGCGGCTGCAATTCTACAACCGCCAGTATGGACGGCTCGACCACCCCTGCCGGCTCATTGGCACAGGGGCAGGGGGGCGAGACGGCGAACCCCGGTGCCACCGGTGTTGTCGAGAAGAAGGACTCCCGAGTTTCCTTCTCCAATGCGCCCAGCAGGAAATCATCCTCCTCTGTACTGGGCGCCGGTCAGACCCAGAACCAGCAGACCCGGAATTCAGTGACATTCCTTAAATCTGAGGATGGACCACAGATCCTGCCGGAGGATGGGGAGCTGCGGGACAACCAGACGTTCATGCAGCGCCAGTTCAGCTCCATGCTGCAGCCGGGAGTTAATAAATTCTCCTTGCGTATGTTTGGGAGCCAAAAAGCGGTGGAAAGAGAACAGGAGCGAGTTAAATCGGCAGGCAACTGGATTATCCACCCCTACAGTGATTTCAGGTAAGGGCTGAGTTAAGACGGGTTACCAACCTTCACCACATGTTGACGGCATCTTACTATCATCTAGCGCAGTATATAATACATTTCAATGATAACAGAGCATATGAAAGTAGGCTATATACACTGCTTTATTGTAATTATTTATCAATAAGTCCTGTCCATATAACTTTGATGTGTCGCCTGAGAATAGACAGAAGTAACTGTGGCCATTAGATCTGTTCATAACATAATGGAAAAGAGTCACGGATTTAAGGTCACGAATAAAGCCCCATTCCAACTAATCGTGATGTAAATGTATCGCCAAATGAGCTTTACTGCACAATACTCTTAATTACTTTACTAGTACCTTATAGGCAAAAGTAAATAAAGAAAAATAATAAAAAGAAACCAAAACTTGCTAATAGTAGTTATAATTAAACGTATTAATTGCACATTGCAGAATGGCAGCCAGAAGAATATGGATAATTAGGCAGACACGCATGTCGCTTACACCTTTACACTGGCTGTGCAGGCCTGTCACAGAAAGACCATCTCTTGGCTTTTTTTTTTTATCAAGTAGCTATCAAGTGATTGTCCATGGATGGTCGCCTTTACAAGCACCTTGCGTATAAAAACAATTAGGCCTCCTGAATCTGCCGTTTCATTTGTCATATAACATGGAGTGTGCATGCCGTTATAGAGAGAGCATTATTATAGAAGCCTGCTATTTATAGGCGAAACATTTAAGTTGGTGTTGCCGTTCAGTACTTTCGTCCTTGCGTGACACCTTATACCTTAATTCATAATATTGCGGACTCGCCGCCAACTTGGACATATGATTTTGTTTTATGCTAGACCTATATAATTTTAGAATTTTCCAATGCATTTATTACCTTTGGTATGTAATAGTAATGAGTTACAGCCAATGGTCACTATGTTTCCTTCAACGACTTTGTCAAGCAAACATTTTATCTAGATTTGTTTTTTTTTAACACACCCTGTTAGGTAAATCATTTTGGTATCCCGGGACAGGTATCTAAACTTGCCTGACTTGTTTTCTCCGATTGGAAAACATCGTATTAAAGGAGTTAGAGGTGCTTAGATCGCGGATATCGCCCGTGCACGTTTTGTAAAGTCACCTTGACGCCCAAACGTGGAGATGCCGGCTGCACGGTTGGCCTAAACAGACATTTTCTCCCTTAATTATTTCTCATTTCACCTACATTTAAAATTTACACGTTGTGCTCGGGGTAAACTTTAGCACCATCTATTTGGCCTTTGTTTCCATAAAAGAACACATCACCGAAGGTCGTATTTTCCCCATATATCCCTGACGGCCACTTAACACTTTTGGCAGCTTATTGCTTTTAGATTTGGCTGCTTTATAGTTCCCAAAGGATACGTCGCGTTAAATTGGCTGTAGTTTTTCAGCTCCTGTCTTTGCCAATAAGACCTTTGTCGCTTTTTCTGTGGATCTGCTTAAGCAGCTGATAAGTGGATACATCTATTGGCTTTCTGTCTACTGGATTTATTTAAACATTATGTTATTGTATTCATACGCTTGTAGTGCTTAGACTAACATACGGTTTATTATTATTATTATTATTATTATTATTATTATTATGATCGAGAAGGCATCTCTCATTACTGTTCTTGTGTTTATGAATATTTAAAACAATATTACTCTCAAACTCCATATTAGTGTAATACAGAGCATCAAAGCGAAAATAAAATACAAAAAAAAATGAAGGAAACACCCTCGATTTGAGTACTGATCTTTTTGTTAAGTGTTATTTATCGAACAATCTTTATGTCTGGCTTCTCACTTCGATTGCTGCAACCCAGTACTCTGACGCTTCGCCCAGTAAGCTTCACTTTACGGGACATCGAAGCAGAACTCAATGCTTAACATTTGATCAGAGTGAAATCAGCACACTTCTCGTCATAGGCTTTTAACAGCTAGCGCCGTGCATTTTTCAGGCTGTAATGTTTCAGTACCAGAGACAGCTCTCCAACGAGAGCCTGGTACCATAAATGACTTTGTTTCCGCTAAAGCCTGATTGATCAGGTTTCATGCTTAACAAATGGCCAGTGACATTATTCTCTGAGTGATCTTTCGCCTGAAGAGATTTAACGAAGTAAGAAGAACTTACTTGTCCTTGCTTGTATGAAGCTATTCTTGTATTGTTTGGTGGGTTTCATATTATATATCCAATATAAAGATCCAGCTTAAAATGAGGACTGATATGTTTAAACGGAGGTATACAGTGTCCCAGTCTGTAGAGAATGTCCATTGGAAAACACCAAAACGATTGTATCACCTGTAGCACTACACTGAATCTTTATAGCTATTGTGTATTTAATACCATTCAAGGGATGTTTGTCGCTCTCAGTAAACTTATCTCATGGCTATACTGCACAAGTACGGCGATTTAGCAAAGAAATCTTGCAACAATAAGTATAACAGTATGGGAGTTATTTAAAAGAATTTATCTTAATAGTTAATGCAGAACAATAATAATTAATTGAAGTGAAATGATTGAACTGTGTTTTCATTAAAGGAATCACGCACCAGCCTTAAAGCTTATAGTTTGACTGCCTTCCTATCAGGAGACAAAAGTCAATGTGCTTGTAATTTCTTATTACTATGATTAGACTGAACAGCTTAAAATCTAATATAATACTGACTGTCTGGAGCTCAACCTTAAAGTCTGGGCAAGGTGTTATGTTTGCGAACCAGCATGAGGTAAGAACACGTTGTTCCTGTTGTTATTGAATTATATTGGAAGGATCTAATACACCTAGTCTGACTCACTGTGGCGTCTTTAATGTACAATTTGGCCACAAAGCGTGAGCAATAAGGAAATGATTCAACAGCACCCCTGGTGGCGTATTCTTATATATTCCGGCAATCTAATGAAACTTCATTATAAGAGTCCTGTCCAGCGACCTTTGCTGTAAGGCAGTGGTCTTCAGTGCGCGGCTCGCGCGCTACTGGCGGCCCCCGGGGCCCTGTGCGGCAGGCTGTGACTGAATAAAAAAAATGAGCTAATTATCATGACCATCAGTTATTGTTTTTTTTCTTTATCATTTTGTAATTATTATTTTTTTAAATCTAGTTGCAATAATGTGCATCTACATAGTTAACCAACAATCAGCTAGCCAGCTTTGAATGGTGCTCTAAGCATATGTCAATAAGCCAGAATACAGGACATACCTTTCACTAATTATTTTAAGTTTGTGACATTCAGAAGCCTCCCAATTCTGGCTGTTAGGTCATGTGCTGCTCATTGTCCTTAATGCTTTATGTGTTTTGAAGTTGCTGCTGGCTGGACTAGATCAATTTCGCTGTCATGGTTTCGGATTTCTGTCCCATCGTGGGCTATGCCCTTGTGCTGACCTTGCAGATTGCAGAAGGATGACGCTTTATCCTGGACAAATTTAAAACTACTCCTTGATATAGACAAGGGCATCTTAGGGGTGTAGCTGGCGATGGCCTGGGATTCATCGGAAGAGTCACATTGGATTTAAGCATTTCTGCAGAAATTGGTGTTACTTTGTAAATGGTTGTTGCTGTCAACAGGAAAATAAAGGAAAGTGAAGCCGCTAAAGTGAATTATTATTATTATTATTATTATTATTATTATTATTCCAGCATAATAAAACTATTTAAGGGTGCTCAAGGAACCATTTCCTCAGTAAGAGTGCTAGTAAACAGTAATAATGTAGGGCAACGCCTCCTTGGTCTGTGTTTATTAATGAAGGAAAATTAGAATTTGCTTGTACAGTCCCCCC
>JABFEB020000134.1:64739-80256 GCA_019775895.2 Stomatorhinus ivindoensis
GATTTTGTTAGAGTGGAGGGTGTACCAATGAGCAAAACCTCAGTCTTATTACTGTTAAGTTTTAGGAAATTGGAGGTTTTAGGAAATGCGGTTTTAGGAAATGCGGCTTTAGAGCAACATGTATAGCCGTGGAAAGTTTGAGACCACAGCACTAATTTTTATTTCACTCATTTCTCAATTTAGGGGTTTGTGTCTGTGAATAATACATATTTTTTGCAAACTCCAGCCTGGCTCTTCCCTGCTTCACTTTAATGAAGGGCTTCTTCATTGCTTTATGATACTTCAGAACTGCTTCAAGGAGCCTGATACAAACTGTCCTAGCAGTCAACATCACTCCTGCACTTAATGTTTCCATTCCTTTGGAAGGTCACTTGATGTCATCCTTCAATTCATTAGAAACTGTTGGATAAGTTAACAGTCATCTCTGGCATTAGAAAGTCGCTTCCACCCTTTACCTGGCTGGTTTCTGGTCACTCCCAGTGTCTCCTGCTTCACCTTATTCTTAGAAACTTTGAACCTGGAAGCAGCCTGCTGCTCAGCGTAGCCTTCTGCCAGCAGAACCAGGATCAAACCAGGATTTTAAAATTCAGATTTATTTAAAAATATAGAGTGGACTAATTTTTCCATGGCTGTATGTCTGTGTTTTTCATAAAGAGCAAGATAAGATCTATGAAAACTAGCAAATTTCCCCATGGGGATCAATGAAGGGCAGGTGATGCTATTTGCAGCGTGAGGTAGAGAAGCTTCCAGCGGCTACAACAGAATCATACTCCAAGGTGCTCCCCGCCTCTGACATCAGCCTCCCCTGCATTTCTCTGATCAAACTAACTCCGAATGAACTTCATATTAGCAAAAAAAAATTAAAAAAATCTGGGGACCCCTTTTCACAGACTGGGAAGAATGAGTCAAATTCATTGTATGACTCAGCAGGTCAGGATGCTGCAGCTGTGATCGTAAGTTTGCCCATTGGAATCCGTTGGCCAGCAGAGTGATGTCACCCTTAACCTCCAATTGCTCATGTGACCATGTGAGACACTGACACAGAAAACCGCATAAGTAACCACATCTTCCCGTTTGAGCTACATAAAATGCTGCTTCAAACACTGGTTTTAGAGCAAACGTTCATTAACACCATGTCTCCAGTACACTTTGTTCTGCTCTTTCTCCTCCTGCCTACTCTGCTGCATGCTGGTAAGTCCCTCATCTCTTATTTACGTAGCAGCAGGTACAGAGTTGTGCATGTCTCTAAAACTAACATCCTGACCTTTTAAGACTCCTCCGGCGGAGAAATCATCAATGGCAAAAAAGCAGTGAAGAATTCTCTGCAGTACATGGCCTCCTTGCAGTTGGATGGAAAACATTATTGTGGAGGATTTTTAATTTCAGAAAAATTCATACTTTCTGCAGCTCACTGTGAAAAAACGTGAGTTCCTTTCTATTCAAAGTCACCCTTCCCCAAGATGCTTTTTCTTTGTATGGTGACTTAACATGCTGCTCCTTTTATACAGGGGCAACATAAGTGTACTTCTGGGTACTCACAATATAAAATCAAACCAGGGGATCAGATTCCATGTAGTTAAAACCCACAAACCTACAGGCTATAAAGATGTCGGTTCTGGTAACGACATCATGCTTCTGCAGGTAAGATGCAGTTTATTATTATTAAAAAGAATAAATATCCTCATGACTGTGTTTAGATACACGAAGTTTTATTTCAGTTCATATTCCTAAAAATGAAAAAAACAATTAACGTGAGATTAGTTACCCATATAGTGAGCAAAATTAATCATTTCAAGGCAATCAGATTTCCTTTTCTCTTCTTTTGTGTCTTGAGTTGTCGAAACCTGTCAAAGACAGCAAAACGATTAAATTCGTGGCAGTCCCAACGACAGACAAGTTGATGAAAGCCAACACCGCGTGCCACGTTGCTGGTTGGGGCGTCATGAAAACGGGGGGAAAGATCGCTGACAGCCTTCAAGTTGTACAAATTTCCACTGTCGATGTGAACGAGTGCCGGAAGCTATGGAGATCTCACCACATAGAACTTCCAAGCAATATCATCTGCGCTGGTGGATACGGGACCAAGAGCGGAGCGTGCCAGGTCTGTGTCTGTCGCGGGTCAGCTCCACCAGAGGCTTCTGGACAAAAAGAGAAAAAATGCCCAGTTCATTTGCCTAGATTTGAAATGTGCTTAAATGCCGCAGATTAATGTTTGCTTTTTTCCCTCAGGGGGACTCAGGGGGCCCCTTGGTGTGCAATGGTATGGTCCAGGGCGTCGTCTCATTCAACTTCCATAAAAACTGCGACTACCCAACCATACCCAACATTTATACCAACGTCTCCAAGTTCTTACCCTGGATAAGAAAAATAATTAAAAATGCTTCATAGTCAGACATTTTCATTTCAGGTATTTTCAGGTGTATATATAGACATTGCATTCATTTTATATTCTACAGACAGCATGAATTTACGCGACTAATTGAGAAAGTATATCTTTTAAGTGGGTAAATGATTCATTCAGCTTACTACTCTCTGAAAGCAATGAAAATGTTTGAGACAATATTGATGTGCATGTTTTATGTTAAAAACTGCAACAGTAAAACTATATAAGTACATGTTTTATAATGTTAAAAACTGCAACAGTAAAACTATATACTATAAAATCAAGCTGCATTTGTTTTATTAATCGGTATGTCTCATGTCTGTTAGTTGCATGGAACACATGCATACAGGTGCATGCATACAGCATAAACTGTCAATCAGCTTGGACACAGTGAATGCAAGGATGCGAGGTCCGGTTTTGTGAATATGCATAGGTGTCACACTGACAGGATTCTATACATGGGCAGTGTCCGCGGAGCTTTGTTAGTGTTTTGATGTGGTGGGCATTGTTTAGAGGAAAGCAGAACGGTAGACCATGAAACACTCTGAAAAGTTACATTATCTTAATTATAACAGAAAGCCATTAAAAGATGGTATCCGTTATTTTCAGCAACATTGTAAAATGTTCTGTATTTTATAATGCGTAAAACCAGAACAGAAAAATAAGAATATGCGTTATATCAGGAGATTAAAAAAAATCCCTTAAAACTGCGGATTACAATCTATCCATCTCTTTCTTGTAATTGTTTGTCCTGCCCTGGGTCATGGGGAGTCCAGAGACCATCCCAGAGAATATGGGCACAAGGCAGGTAATAACCCAGGATGGGGCGCCAACCCCTCGCAGGGCACAGTCACACGCCATTCACTCATGCAAGCAAACCTATGGGCAGTCTGGCAAGTCCACTTAGCCTCAGTCTGTTCTTAGCCTGCAATGGGAAACCGGAGTAGCTGGAGGAAAGTCCACCATGACACGGGAGAGCATGCACACTCCACATACATGGGACCCTGTTGGAGACTCGATCTCTGGTCCCAGATGTGTGAGGCATCGGTGTTAACGCCCCCACCATGACAGCCCCCTCTGCTCACTACTCATACTGAAATATAAACCACATCGTCTCTCTGTATCACCAGTAAACTTAAGATAAGTACAAGTCACACATAAAAATACTTTCCCACACGTTCTCAGTAGACAGTGTCGCTGCTTAGAGACAGAAAAATCGACACAGAGCAGCCCGTAAGTGCCTAAACAAAGTATCACAACATAGCCACCAGCAAACAACTATACTTTGAATATCATTAAATATCAGTACGATGTGAAGTAATCCCGATCAGAGAAAACCACAGATTACGCAGCATACAGACAAAGTAAATGTGAGAAGAGGAAATTGGTAACGCTCAGTTAGAGGCATTCACAAATGGGATTGCAGCATGATTATTTTAGTGTATTAATAATGAAAGTTACCACAATGGCAACTTCACCGGAAAGACCCCCATGTCAATGACACATTCCGTGGAAAGGCTTCTGAGAACAGAACAGCACATTGGAACAATAAATGCTGGTTCTAGATATATGAAATTTTGTCAGTATACTACTCAATTATTTTCCTAAATGTTATTTTTACTCATATTTCTGAGACGGTGCAACACAACAAGCATGCAAAAAAAAAAACCTAAAAAGATAGAACTTTAGTGGTTAAGATCAACTAGATATGGGTTTGAATTAGCTTTATGTTGGCAATAGGAACTTAACTAAATCAAGTGAAAAATAGAAGGTGTAGGCAAAACAGAAAGGCCTAGCAAGATCTCGATGCCCTAAATAATACGTCCGTCTTGGGATGCTGTTATTGAAGAGCCATCAGTGTTCAGTGTCATCATGTGACTGTTGCTCCTACTTGCCGATTGAGCTTGCCTGTTCGCTATATGGTGTTCAAGTTTTACGCACATTGTTCTTGAAAAAGTAAATAATCTTTCAGTTTCTGTCACTGACACAACAGCGATTCAGACACAGAGCCTTGTCTTGTGTTACTTTGGAAATACATCTAATTGCTGATTTCCAGGCATCGTTTATAACTGATATGCACTGATAATTGGTGTTCAATATGCAGCACGTAAGCTGCAAAATCATCAGGAGTGACTATGCATGTTAACCATATTCCTGTGTGTGTGTGTGTATGTATGTACACGATATGGACAGAAGTATTGGGACACCTGGCCATTACATCCACAGGAACATTAATGACATCCATAGGCATCAATATGGAATTTGTCCATCTTTTGCAGATATAACAGCATTCCATGAGATTTTCTAGTCTGTCTAAAAATCTGAATTTTTCATTCTTCCAGGAGAGTATTTGTGAGGTCAGGCATTAATTCATCCCCAAGGTGTTCGATGGGATTGAGATCGGGGTTCTGTGCAGGCCAGTTAAGTTCCTCCACACCAAACTCGCCCAGCCATTTCTTTATGTACCTTGCTTGGTGCACTGGGACAGTCGTGCTGCTACAGAAACGGGCCGCCTTCCCCAAACTGTTCCGAAAAAAGTTTGGAAGAATAGAATTGTCCAAAATGTCTTGGTATGCTGACGCATGAAGACTTCCCTTCACTGGAACTAAAGGGCCTAGTTCAACCCCTGAAAAACAACCTCATACCATTATCATGACTCATTTACAACAGTATGAGGATCAACTGTTTATTTTGTTTATTGTTATTTTTAGGAGAAACAACAATCTTCAATACAAAGATATAGTGAAAAATGTCATTGTTATTCATGATAATTTACTTGTTTAATAGTCAAAATCATGAATTATAAACGCCACCCAAGCAATTTTGTCTGCAATTTTATTTCAGGAAAAAAAAAATCAATAAATCTTCCTTAATTTGTCATAATTTACACCACCGTTGTCTTATTTGGTGTACCATGCAATTACAATATCTGGGGATCACATTTAAAGTATCAGAAAAGAGTGAATTATGATATATACAAAAGGATGGTTTACACATATGGAGGAAGGTAATAATACAGACCAGACAGAGCAAAATATTTTGATAAAATAAAGTAACACAGGAGTGGTACCGTCGTTATTATCGGTGTCTTCAATGCTTTCTCTGTTTATTTTTATTTAATTTTGAACTTTTGCAAGAATTGTAGACTTCGAAATGCACCCCAATTTTATTAGGAAACAATGGCGAATATGCAGTATTCTTTCACCATGAGCCTGACTGTGTGCAACATCTTCACCCATAAAAGTGGCTCCAAGAAGTCCGTGATCTTCTGCTCTAAAAGCTCACTTGCTCAGTTCCTTTAGGTACTGGATGCCTTTGTTGGTATATTCACACGCTCTGGTGGGGGCGACCGAAAGTGTGCTTATAGACTTCTGCACTCCTAAAGACAACATATCAGGGGGAAAAGAAAGTAGGGTAACACTTTCTGTGAGCCATGCCTATAAAAATAAACCAATTGATGTATTTTCTGATGCCACTATGTGCTCTTAATTTTAAAAAAGGGCTCAGTTCATGCCTCAACACAACCCAAGAGCACCATCTAGTGGTACCAAAAATACAGAAAATGGTTCATGAAGCTTCATTTGGCATCACCACTCCATCAATGCTAATTGTTGTGCGTTTCTGATGCTCTTACCAAAGTTCCACGTCTCCGCAGGGGAGAAGTCTATTTTAGGAGGAGCGGGAAGCTGAAACACATATAAACCAAACAGCGGCTAAAATGTACAAACCCAGCAGATGTGGTCATGATATTATTTTACACAGAGAATACATGTTTTCTGAAAACTCCCCAAATTAAGACTTGACCAATCCAATTAACTGGATTCGTGTTCCAATTGTGTCAACAAAAATACGTTTAAAAGTACTTAATTATAATATCCAAAGTAACACATGCATCCGTAAGACCACCAATCCATCCATCCAATCTATCTTCCACCTGTTTATGTAATCATAGGTACATTCAATGGCCACTTTGTTGGCAAAACCCGCTTGTTTTCACAAACAGTCTGCTCTGATGGCTAAGATGCCTTGTTATTGAGAGCAGTCAGAACGGAAAGGCCAAACTCATTAAAGCCATCGGGATGGCTACATATGCAAGAACACCACAGACCAAACTGCATGGGATTCCAGCACCTTGTTGAATTCATAGTTGGAAGAGTTCAGGATGTTCTGTTGCCAAAAGGGGGTCCTACATGGTATTAAACAGGTTTCCCTAATAAAGTGGCCACTGAACATATTGGGTACATGTTTATAATATACTTAACTATGGAGGCAAATTTGCAAAGATAGATGAATTGCAGCTGGCACACTATGATTTAAAACTATTATTAGTTTTACTGGAGCATTAAGAGCAAATGAAAACCAGTCTATATTGACAACTCCCATCTATAAAAGGCTATACCTCAAAACCGAAGTATTTCATCCACTCCTCCAAAGCCGGCGGAATGGCGGCCTTAGCTTTGCTGAGGATTTCAGAACCTTTCTCACTCTCTCCCAGTAAGCCTGAGTCATAGGCGACATAGCAGGCACCCCCAGCCACGGTCACCTTTGTCACCAACCTGTAATACATATGCACAGTATGGAGAGTAGCAAAGAATACTTACATACCGTATTTTCGTAAAATAATAGTATACGAAGAATAGGCGCAACTTCACCGTTTAACACTGTACGCATCTAATACTCCTGCGCCATTTTTGCAATGACAATAAGAAGTACTGATGAATTATGCTGCAGAATTTGCTCTTTTAAA
Organism: Stomatorhinus ivindoensis; assembly: GCA_019775895.2. Taxonomy (NCBI): domain Eukaryota; kingdom Metazoa; phylum Chordata; class Actinopteri; order Osteoglossiformes; family Mormyridae; genus Stomatorhinus; species Stomatorhinus ivindoensis. The sequence continues at coordinate 71,870 of JABFEB020000134.1, forward strand.
TAATCGTGACATCGTTACATACATGATACACCATCGCAGGCTTGCACTGCACTGAAGTCTAAAGCCAGACTAATATTTCCACGTCGTTACGAGGCTGAAACAACCATCATCTTTTAAACTTTAAATGTGAATTTTAATAACCGCGTTATGTGCTTTAGAAACTGACTATCCACAAGTATACTGTAAATAAGACACTCGTGGGAATCTACATACATACAAGGCGACATCATGTGTTAGAGAAAAAGAATGCATACTTACTTTGTGAAAGGGAATAGTTTACTAGCCATAACTTCCCCTAAGGAGACACTTACGGTAATGTAATAAGTATTATTCTAATAATATTATATGTATAAAACGTGACAAAGACTAAATTTGGGGGAAGTTTCTAGCTGGCCAGCAGGAATAATCCACAAGGGCAAATCAATGAACGCCCACAGCTGGCTGTCAATAAAGTTTTTACAAAATGACATTTGAACCGGCTGCGGAAAACAGATTTTAAGGCACAGAGCAGCAGATTCGACAGTCAAATGACAAATTATTGAAATATATTTTTAAATTGTTGGTGTAGTGAAGACAGTATTAATTCGTTCTTTATTGCGTAAACAGACAATCTAAAAAATCCGCTAAACTGTTCTGTAATGTAAACTCTTGAAGACACTTCTATGCTATTTGCAGATTTTGCACACAGTACGTTATATCTAAAGTCTTAGTATTCAAAAATCACCGTATTCACGTATTTTTAAATAAATGTAAACAAATGTAATACACAGTTTGGTGCAAATGCTAGGTGCAAAGTAGGTGTATTCTTGGGTATAAATCAAGAAAATCTTCAAAATTAAGGCAATTTTAGCCGATAAAATACAAATTTTAAGGGACACAAAAAATATCTGTTAGTTGGGCTCCCGAAAAATGCCAATTACTTAGGGAAATACCTTTCTGTCTAAGGTCTTGAATAAACGCGAGTGGGTTCCTATAATTAAATTTAAAATGTAAAAGGAAGTGTCATGCCAGATGCATGACAGTTGGCAACCCTGGGATACTGGTAAGACGCATTTTCTCGGCAAAAACTAAGTTGAATTTCTCACTAAAGGCAAGTTGATTTACCACTGATGTACTAGGAGAAATGGTGCTTTAAGTAGGAATACCAATTCATAAATCATGGTGTTTTAACTGAGGCAGTTCAGGTTAAGTAATTTTCTTAAGGGTGCTACAGCACGTGCCACCTAGGAATTGGAGCAACAACCTTCAGGTTATGAGTCTCATATGACCAGAATCGCTATGATATGAGGAAAACGGGTAGGAAACGGATACCACTGACAGCTGCGGGATCCGCCGTGAGACAGTTTTAATTCCTCATTGACGAAAGATCGCTCAGAGACGGCAGAATAGCACCATGGTTCAACAACAAAAACACTGTAAATCAGAATTTTGAATTCTGCAGTCCTTTTAAATATCCTTTATTGGTTTTCTAAACTGACCTGGTTATGCTGGTAAGCACTGTTTAAAATTAATTGCTAAATGTACTTTACATGCTTTTTATCTGTACAAGCTGCAAGAATTAGATTTTATGCAGAGCAAATTCAAATAGATATTCTTATTGAGAGCTGCCCCTGAGTTTGTAAATTTGCAAGCTGTAATGTATAACTATGTATCCCTGTACTGTTACAACATAATTAGCTATGTTTGAAACATCAAATGGTTCCTAGTCTGAATTAAACAGTTCAGAAAAGTAAAAGATTGTGTTAAATTAATTTGAAATGCAGTTAATGCATAAGAATAATCTAGATTATGAAGCTCTCTCTCTCTCTCTCTCTCTCTCTCTCTCTCTCTCTCTCTCTCTCTCTCTATATATATATATATATATATATATATATGTGTGTGTGTGTGCACGTGCATGTGCACAGTTGGCTCTTTAACCCTATTTAAAAACACGTGCTTTTAAGGAAGAACCTCGATTGCTCTGCTCCTAATCTTTCCAAATATCTGCCAAATGAAACTTATGCTGCAGTAGTGCATTCATGCATAATCAGGTTTTAGCATTATCACAATTACACACAGACATTTGATTTTCTTTAAAGGATGCCCATGAATTTTTATACTGGCTTGACCATTTTATTTATGGTTACCTGCCAGCACAATTATAAACGTAGCAGGGATGAAATGAGGGCCAACCTGACAAAGGTGAGGTGTTGGGGTGTCAGTGACGTGGAGCGGAGGAGATCCTTTCCTCACGGCTGCGAGACTCTGGAGCTGCATAAAATGTAAAAGTCATGACAAAAAAGAGAAGCTTGGCAAGTCTGCTAACAAGGGAAAAAAAGCTAGGATAAGGCACAGCTTTCTGTTTAAATATAGTGATACTTTCATCATAGCATGTAATCTGATTTCACTTACAATTTATTTATCCAAAGCAATGTTAAACTGAAAGCATGGTCACAAAGTCCCAATTGAAGGTTAAGGGCCTTACTGGGAACCCAACGGTGAAATTTCCCTACTGTCTCAGGGGTTCGAGCCGGTTACCCACCGATCGCAGTCCTACTGAACTCCAGTGGTGTGTAGATATGCCCGAAGAATTAACTTATATATGAATTAATTTATATAACAATTACCTTATATACTCTATAGATTTGCCACAGATGTACATTTAAATGCTTTCATTGCTTTCAACAGCTTTATCCAATGAACAAGTGAGGAAAACAAAGAACAGGTACAGACTGCTGAAGTTCATCTTCCTACCAATGTCTCCCTCATCTCCTTACCAGACCTCTCATTTCATACTCAGTCACCTAAGCACATCACAGCTTTGCCTGCAAAACAAACATAAGCTAGCTGATCTCTTCCCAGGGTCAGTTTAGGCAGGAGACTTATACGGAGAGCACCAAGGCATGAAATTGAAGCCATCTGAAAATGGAATGCGGGAAGGGTTTTATTATTGCATGTTTAATGCGTGAGAGTCCCGCCTGATGCGTCTGTGCCAGGTGTCAGGCCACAGCGAACTCGGGCATATTGGAGCAGGGCTAGGGTCACCACCAAGGACATTTTGGAATCTAAATTGTCATCACGGCAAGTATAGCAAACATTCAGGTTTTTATGGTCTCGCCTGCAATTGCGTATATTTTCCTATAGTATCCCTTTCCCTATTTCCTTAGTGCTATCAAGGCATCTGCATATTCTGGTCTTATTAAAACACGTTCATTTTATAAGAACAAGAGATCTGAGTTTGACGCTGAGGATGTCAGCCTCAATACACTGACACTGAAATCTCAACAAAGAGTCCATATTACCTTGTGTAGACCACACATATAGTTAAATGCATTTAATGATGTTAAGTTAATAAAGTTGTTGGTTATATATATATATATGGGTAACACTGTGATTAAGAACTTAGCCTCATGGCCTAAATGATTCAGGTCCCAGGAGAGAAGCTGGGGTAGGTACTTCAATTTCTATAGTAAAATGCAGAGCTGTATAAGTAACTAAATATAAATTGCCCTGGTGTATAAAACGTGTAAATCACTTTGAATAAGATGGCCAGGAAAGCCACTGAATGGATGCAAGTGCAGTGGGATACATGTATCTGTAATTTCTGTTATCTCCAGTTTCAGTTATCTCAGGTTTCAGTTATCTCTGTGATAGGCTGTGATATTGTTTGATAATTTTTTCTCATTACAGGTTATGCAATATTTTTCATTGTTAAATGTGTAACAGTAACCTATATTTTTATTGGTCCTTCAAGCTTTGAGGGATATAAAAAGCATGATTTTCATTGCTCTATCATCACTCGATACATGATTTTTTAAATTTCTATATCGTCTCTTGTGAATTAGGCTAAAACTTTAGAATCGCTTTCATTCGAGAAAGTACAGTACTGTATTGTAAGATAATTTGTACTTTATTATTACTGTATTTAATTTTGGTAATGTCTTACGTGTGTGATGTGTTTGCCAGAGGCAATAGGGTATCCAACAGGGTCCAGAGGCAATATAGTATCCAATAGGGTATCCAATATAGTATCTAATAGGGTATCCAATATAGTATCTAATAGGGTATCCAATATAGTATCTAATAGAGTGCACTATTTTCAAAGTACACCCTATCCTTGACTTACAACCTAAGCAAGTTGTGACAACATGCACAAATGATCAAAGCTGAAGAAAAATTGCAGGTAAAATAAATTCTGTACAGCCAGCAGTGCTAGCTACGTGGGAACTTTTATACTGTACGGCAGCACAACCATCTCAGTCTCACTGTCACACCTTTAAATCAGTGTGATTATCCTATTCAGAAATACGTCCATTTCCTGCCTATCTGAACGGAGCGCCCTCATAAGTGGGGAACTCCATACACATCCTTTTATGTTTATGTACAATTCTGTAACAAAATACGGCGACAAAATCTAACAAAGACAATGCATCCATAATCCCACCTCCTAAACTTCAAGGCTAACAACAATCTACTACACCAGTCTTTCCCAACCCAGACCTTGTGGACCCCCGAGTCCACGTGTTTGCTCCCTCCCTACCTGACAGTCCACATATGGACTGTTTGGGGGCCCAAGGGCAGGGCTGGGGAACATTGTACTACAGAGTTCACCAGTTCAAAGGAAACCCGCAGCGCAACTTAAAACCAAACTTGCAGAAAAACTAGGGCAGGAATCCAAAAGTATCTCACACGACCAGAAAAGGCGCAACGTGTTCCACTTCTCGCTGTACCTTATTGTCATAGCTGTTGCGGTTAAAGGCCTTGCTGAAGGGTGATATGATCAGTCTGCCAGCCAGGGGATTCAAACTCACGACCTTCCAGTCTTGGGCCGAGATCCCGTCATGGTGTTTGTAGGTCAGCTCTTTTTTTCAGCCTTCTGCAGGCCAGTCTTCAGTCCTCTGCAGACCATGAGCTCGGCATGTGGTCTTCTAGATCCATGGCATGAACTCAGCTGATGACCACCGCAGGTACAGGGCATCCGGCCATGTGGAGGGGAGAGAGACAAAGTGGGCCAGTGGCGATGATGATAGGTGACCGAGAAAAAGCACAGGACAGAATGGTGGCATGTTCAACAGCGCCAGCACCCTTATTTATGGTAAGCCAGGCTAAAGTAATAGGTCGTCAGTTTGGATTTAAATACTGGGATCAATGGGGCATCCCTCACATTTGTTGACACTGTCCCACAGATTTGAAGCCCTGTAGCTAAATGCTCTACCGTCAACAGTATTTTCATTCGCGTCAGGAATAGCAAGATAGCCTGCCTCCCTCGGCCTGCCTACATCGGCCTACATTCCTCGACCTGCCTCCCTTGGCCTGCACTCCTCCTCGGCCTACCTACCTCGGCCTGCCTCCCTCGGCCTACATTCCTCGACCTGCCTCCCTCGGCCTGCACTCCTCCTCGGCCTACCTCCCTTGGCCTACCTACCTTGGCCTGCCTCCCTCGGCCTACCTCCCTCGGCCTACATTCCTCGGCCTGCCTCCCTCGGCCTGCCTCCCTCGGCCTACCTCCCTCGGCCTGCACTCCTCAGCCTACCTACCTCGGCCTGCCTCCCTCGGCCTGCCTCCCTTGGCCTACCTCCCTCGGCCTGCATATCTCGGCCTGCCTCCCTATTGGACACTTTGATCAGTTCGGTTGCATAAGCAGGGGTCTGACCCTTTACTGCCTTGTAAGTAAGCAAAATAATTTCAAAGTCTGCCTTGGACTTGAGTAGAAGCCAATGGAGAGACGTTGGAGCAGGACATTAGGGCTTGAATGGTCCACAAGAAAGACATATTGTACATATTCTACTCGCTGAAAGAAGAGAAACACAATAATAATAATCTACTCATATATAAATGCACACATTATATATAAATGAATTTTAAAAGCACAATGCAAACATGACAGGCTGCCCTGACACAAATCAGGACAGCAGGACGTATTTTCCCTCTAAAGCACCCCACTTGCTGCATTGCTTTTGTGTGGGTCTTGTGGATGTTATTTTAGTGGTATTATAGTCAAGGTGTATTAGGACCCTGCCTGCCTACACTCAGCTGAGAGGCATACTCTAATGAAAGCATCTGCATGCCCATATACTGCATGCTGCTTTGGTACTGACAATATAACAGTGTGATAATTATTTTTCCTGCTTGGCTTGCTTGTTCCCAGACAAGTGCTGCATCCTCATGATACCGCATTACAGACTCCCAGCGTTTCTTGGTTTAAGTTCATGAAGGAGCTGAATGGACGATTATTCTGCAATAATTGAAATATTTGGTCTCAGTGGGCTTCTGTCTCTTGTAACCTTGGGAAAGGTTCTTAACCTGAACTGCTTTGCTGAATATCAATCTCTGTGTGCAGAATTGTAACTGATGCAAGTCCGTCCAGATAAAGGCAATATGCAAATAATTCTGACGTAACACAATGATAATGGCTATTGAGTTTACCCGAATAGATCCACCAGGGGGCAGCGTTCCCCAACCAAAGAAAGGTAGCTACACGCTCGTTCTGTAATCGTCTGAAAGAAAGGTCTGTTATGCGTTCGTATTTAAGATGTGGTAATCATGTATAAACGTCAGCATTTTAATTGACGTGTAAGACTTTAACACCGTATTTACCAATATAATATCTCGTTTCTCAGCCACATATAAATATATTTACTTGGTGTTTCCTGTTTCAACCGTATGCTTAAAACATTAATTCTCTTATTGTGCATGATTCAAATGTGAATGACGTTATTATGTAGTCTATATTAAAATATGCTTTTGTAGTATATAGGATACAATTAATGACATCTATCTGAAACGTCAATGTCACAAATTCAGATTGGATTTCAGTTTCATCATCTTACAATCTGTCATCAATTGACAATGTATCTGATTGATTTCTGCACAGTTCCGGGGAGCCATGCAAAAGTTTGTTGTGCAAATCTGACAGCCCCCTGAAGAAGCAATAATATGTTGACATTTCACTGAACTTACACTCCCAAATGAGTAGACCATTCTAAACACTTGAGCCTTTATAACAATAAGGCTGCCTTTCTCTCTGTTTCTGCATGAAATACATGGAAATTATTTAGGCTATTTGTTATATAAAAGTCAGAACAAAAAAGGATTCGAAATCAAAGGCTTTACCTACTTTAATGCAATAGTCTGCTTGTCAAGAATCTGAAAAATCAAACCAATTTCTAGTCCAATTTCTAATCCAATAGTAACCAAGGGATTACTTAGAGTTATAGTAATTATAGTAATTAAAGTACATGCTCAACATTGCAGAAAATTTAGCCACCAATGTTGCTTTATAACTATTGCTGATATAATTAATGTGTGGCACTACAGCGGACAAATTAGCTAATTTATTTCTATGTTTCTTTTTAAACTGCATTAACAAAGGCTCCATGGTGATGGCACAGTAACTAATGATGATCTTTCTTTTGTAATTTAACTGTGTGAACTTTTAATCATATATACCTTAAATACCATATACATCATGCGCTTATTACTGCCCTGTTTGATTTTGTCTCTGACATGCTGATGTGGCCAGATGTGCAATGAACCTTTGGGCAGAACCAGACAAGATCCAATGGAAGAGAAGAGCGTAAAATCATAGGGGAGCGTAAAATCATAGGCGAGCCTCAGAGGAGCAAAAGTGTGAGTGAGAGTTAGATGGGGGAGAGGAGGTCGGGGTCGCTTTGTTCCCCTCCCCCCGCATAGTGGGGCCTCCTGGGGCAGGGAGCGTCTGGGATAGCGGCCAGTAACACCTGCAAAAGATTAGCGTCCCTAATGCTCACTAATAAATCCCCTCACCCTCTCCTAACATCATCGTGCGGCACGAAGTCCAAGCCAGTGTAGGGCAACTCCAACACCCGCTCCAGCATGCACCGAGGCCGGCTGACGCGTGTCGAGAACGGCCGCGTTGGAGCTCATCTGGGGTGAGAGTTTTGTTTAGCTCTGAAGTGCCAAACTTGAAAGAAATCGGCCGATTTGCGGTGAGCAAAAGAAAGAGACCGATGTGGTGAAGTTAAAGGCGATATGAGGTAGTGGCCCATTCCGGGCATCCAGTGTTGACGGGGAAGCGTGTGTAAGGAGCAAGGCTGGGTCCTGACACATAAGGGGTCAGACTCCCGAGATGCATGGGCCCAGAGTCCTGAGACTCATGGGGACAGAGTCATAAGACACGCAAGGGCAGATTCCCATGCTGTACCAGGGGAGAGTACCAAGACATGCGGGGCCAGAGTCCTGAGTCATAGGTGGATGCATGGGCACAGAGTCCTGAGACTCATGGGGACAGAGTCCTGAGACTCATGTGTCTCGCGACACACAGGGCCAGAGTCCTGCTCTTTGCCTTGTCTGCGACGATCGCAGGCTGAAACACTGATGGAAGCGTGTAAGGGGAGAGGAGAGAAGAACGGGGGGGTGGCTCATGGGGT
>JABFEB020000134.1:80356-108198 GCA_019775895.2 Stomatorhinus ivindoensis
AATTATGCCCCTTTGTTTTACTACATCGAAAATACAAAATTTGTACAGTCTAACATAAGCCTTAACAGTAATGAGGGCTATTTCATGTATATAAAAAAAAATCTTTTTTCAAAAATTGAGACAAATCAGACAGTTTCACATGATGTCACATGTGTGTTCTGGAATAGGGTTAACTTTGAATAGATGTGTATTATGTATATTCATGTAAAGTAATTGGCAGCTTTATTTTAATATTCGTTCACAATATCTTCCATCTCATCTTATAGATCTCGAACGTGTAAGAGCACATTTCCGATACGCCGAAACTAAATACGTCATGCATATTTGTTGTGGGGTATGGTGCGCTCACACCTGTAAGGCTGGATGGTTGCAGGTTTACTCCAGGTACTTTTTTTCCCCACAGTACAAAGAGACGTGCTGATAGGTGACTTGGTGTCTCTAGGGAGACCTGTGCTCCGAGTCAGAACTCATGCTCTGACCCTGTACTGGACTAAAAGTCATAAGTCATGGATACTTATACTAGGACTACTGGTATTCCTGGGCTGTGTCAGGTGATCCCCTGGAAATAGTTCTGATGTGTAAGTGCTGTTTGGTTCTTCTGCTGTAGAGGAGTTCACAAGGAGCACTTCCATCTGCAATGTGCCTATCTGTTGCAAAGCAGGCCGCAAGACATTCAAAGCCATGGGTCATGAGGAAGCCTCTCTTAGTGGTGGTGCATGATTAAGAGCCCCTAACCTGTAACTTAACTTCAGTAAGAGAAGCACCATCACTGTGTTGTGGGTTCCAGCTCAGATTCTGCATTGTGTGGGTGGAAGGTTTCCCAGTAAATTTACATCACCAGTCATTTTAATAAATGTATGAGTAAAGGTCATCATGTATTCAACCCTACATATATCATCTTACTCTTGTAAGAGTCAAAAACTCTAATTGAGTCAGCAGTGAGATTAGAAGTTAAACCTTATTCATGTATGGATTTTTAAAAAGACATTATAGCATTTCAAATTCGTTATCCAATTAACAGGTAATTTTGGTAACGCTGAGTTTTTTTTTCTTCAGAATTTACTTGTATTTCTTAAATGGAATTTTGACAGTTCATGAGGGCAGCCTGTGTTAGACCAATGTCTAATCTGGCTTGTATCCTGCTTTCAATTTATGTTTCTCCATGATGGATGGCTGTACCCCCATGTTGGATAAGCATACAAACTGTATTAAATGGCTAAACGTTTGGTAATTGAAGTTAAAAGTACATTCCATAAATATGTGTATGTATGTGTATGCCTTTACAGTATGTTACTGTTTCTTTGACAATTTCAGTGTATTTGTATTTAAAGCTTATCAATTACCTTGTAGTATCACTATAAGTAACAGTCTTTCTTATAATATATTGCTTGTATAAAGATGTAATATGTTTTGAAGTTATATATTGGGACTAATGAAACATTTCTAGTTGCAGAACATAATTACATATGGATGCGTACAGATGTTACTATTTTTATTATGTTTTATATGTTTATATATTTTAATCACTGTTGGTACGAAGTGGGAATTTGTGTATTATAATAATATTTCATGATCAAAAACCTTTCATCCAAAATTGATCATTTTCATTATTTGCTGCCCAGTGTGTGTGTGTAGATGTATGTGTTATTTTAATGACCTGAGCAGCTTCTCACAAATATGTTCAGTTTACACCAGCGCATGGATTCATATTTCAGACCCGAAGGTTTAACAGCTGTTAATGCCATGAACGGATGAAACAAAGGAGTGCATGTCCCTCTCTACAGTGTCCAAAATGTTAGCCGGCTCCACTTCTTACACAAGATCCTTAGCAACTAGTTTTGAAAAAGCTTTTGCATTTTTATATTTTTAATTAGAATACATTTATTCATGCATGTACTGTTCCAAAATTATTTTATCTTTGTAAGATTTGAAGAGACACCTAAATTTATGAAGTCATTTAGGACAAATTGAGACGTTTCTTTAGCGAGAAAAGTAAATTAAAATGGGGTCATATATGCATTTTGCAAAGTTATTTTTTGTACATACATTGATTCTCTACAGTATTAACATTTTCGATACTCCTCTCTTCTAGGAATTCACGATGTCACATCGCGATATGTGAAATGTCCACTAGTAATATCACGTTATTTATAAAACAAGATTAAATAACCAATAAACTAGCTAAATAGAACGTATCTACCAAAAGAGTGTGTCAAATAAGTTGGTGGTGTTGCAACATGTGTCAACAGACCCAAAGTGGTGCCGAGAAAGGCAGTGCGATTATTGCGCATGTGCACGTTACCATGACGACGCTGGAATGATATATTGTGCAGCCCTGTATACATATGATTGTGACAATCAGACCGACCTCTATTGGCAAAATCTAATGAGGGGGTGCCTGTGCTTAAAAAAATTGCAACTTCTTTTTCTTTGATCAGTGCTCTAGACAATACACCAAAGGCTCTGACCATGGCTGTAACACGGAAACAATAGCTAAAGATCTGGTTTGATAGACCAGTGTTTCCCAAACTGGTCCTCAAGGACCTCCAGCCAGTCCACGTTTCTGCACCCTCCCAGCCCCCAGAGGACCGGATTGGGAAAAACTGTAACAGACAATCAAAACTCTATACATGACCTTGGAATAAATTTTGGTATGACTGAGGTTATTTTGAGGTGTTCAAGTAGTGAGGATCAAATCAGGCAATGTTTGTTTTTGAGGAAGCTAGATTCATAAAATAAATGCCTTACATGCCTGGTATGGCAATCTGTTGTGTTCCACTGAACCCAGATAAGGACTTTTGTTCTTATCTGAGTGGAGTTTAGTACCATAAAATATCCTTCAGAGCTACCTATTTGTCAGAAAGATGATTCTTTTAAGCAGCAGTTAGCAGCGTAAGGCTAAAGGGATGCAGCATGCAGCGTTGTGGATTACGACTGATAAACCAAAACTTTCATTAAATTTTCATTATTAAAATACACCTAAGCTTTGAAACATCCATCATCTTTTAATGATTATCACCTAAATTTAGGTTGGTGCGGTTTATGAATTTATGACTGTTAATGGAAAAAAAGGCTCTGTTTAATATCTGGGAACGGAAAGTCTTTCTCAGAAGACATTCCAGTGCCTCTGATATCCTTCAGTAGCAGGTTTGCTAATAATGCATGAAAAACCCCCAAAGGCTTTTGATGTTTCCCCCACCCTTCGTGTTGCTGGGCTGGGCTGTGGTTGGCAGCTCTTCTGAAACCCCGCGAAGCTGATCTGTTACTAAACGCTGACAGACATTCCCGTCGACAGAATATGAAAATAGAACAGTGCTTCCTGATATAACATTTAGGGTCTCATGTGGTGCCACCCATGGCAATTTCTGAGTGGCCACAACTTACCGAATAAACGGTATTTCACTGAATTTTAGGACCGTAATTCTTTACAAGGATAAAATCCCTGCTTGTTTAACACTATAGAACATGGTAGCTTTTACTGTAGTCTCCAGTTATGTACATTTTAGAAACATTGAATTTACGTAAATGCTTTTTAATGTCGACTACTGTTATTTACTGTTATACATACGATATATTTAGTACGTGTGTGTATATATATATATATATGCGTGTGTGTATGTGTGTGTGTGTAAGACACTGAAACTTCATTACTTAAATTAATGTGTTCTTTTGCTTGTCAGTTAGTTATGAAATCAATGAATTTTAGGAACAAGATTAATTTTTGTATATACTTGTTAAGCATTTTTTACTATTATAGGTGTACAATAATAGCATACAACTATTATAGGTATGCTATAACAATGTAATACAATAATAACATTGAGTGATTTTCATTCGGTGATCTCAAGATGTGGAACACAGAAGTGAGTATGGCTCTTCTGCTTTCTGGAAATGGTTCCTCATAAGCTGGATCACCGATGTGCCAAACTAGGGGATCATGTCAGCACCTTCCGAACGACAGCCAAAAGCGGAGGTCAGGGCACTGCTAGGGTTCTAAAAATAATTCGAGGGAGTCTGAGGAGAAAGGTTGTCTGTCAGACTTCATGTTTACAGTGGAGGAGCAAACAATTTCTCAGCTTGTTTAAATGACAAATCCATATCTCTGGAAAAAAATGCTAATTAGTGAAAAAAATTTAAAATTAGTTATACTCATCTGCTGTATAACTTTTGCTTGAACATCTTTGTACTGCTTTACGAAAAAGTCTTTAGTCGCACCTAGCATATGTTAGTCCTGAAACCACCTCCAGTTGGTATCACCAAATAATGCAGGTCTACGTTTCGGAAATGCGTGGCATGCCATCTTGAAAAAACAGGAATCCAACTGCACACACTAGGCCCTTATCATTTATAAAATTGCCCCAAGGATTTTCTCAGTGAATAAAGAGATCTGTTTTTATTTTGGAAAAATCATTTGGACAACAACATCCATGTTTTGTCCCACACGAAGACAGTTACTGAAGAGTCTATTTCTATGGGTTTGCCATAGTAGAGAGTGTACCAAGCAGCTTGAACCAATCCCAGCACTCAGACAGAGGCTGACCTGATCCATGCAGGTCAGTTATTTTCTACAGATCTTACCTCACTGGCATGGCCAGTGCCAAATGGACATCTGTATTTTTGTCTTAGTCAAAGAAAGAGTGAAGTCACCTTTATTGTGTATAGTTTTCCTACACTTAATTTCCGTTCCAGATCATTCAGTTGCTTATATGACACAGAATAATCAAGGAGCGAAACTTAGCAACAGACAGCTGTGTAATGAGGGATTCCTCCCTTTGATAATGTCAACCACCTGCTAACATGGCTAATGAAGCACTATTTACCACCTGTTTACGTGGAATTTACCCCCATACTTCCAATTATTAAAAGTACTCAAAGTAATATGTACTAGATTTAAATAAACAAAATTTGAAGTTGTATGCAGGTATCTAAATAAAATGATGAAAATACATAAAACAATAAAATCTATTGGGAAATCTAAAAATTTATTTCTTTTGTTACATTTAAAATGTCAAACTGTTTAAAATTTTGCCCATGTTTTTGCCACAGTCATTGCTTCTCAAAAAACATACATTTGCCAAAAAGACCAAATATGTCAAGTTATACAACGTTCTCATACCATCCATCCATATTGTGACTGCGTATCCAGGTCACAGTTACAGGAAGCATATTTCAGACAGCACAAGGCACAAAGCTGGGGTACATGCTGGACGAGATGCCAGCTAAGTTATATATGTGCATGAAAACTGTTCTGCTTTTGTAAAACAATGTAGCATTAACCGCAATTAAGCGGATATTACATACTGCAATTTATTACAGAAAACTGAGTGAAAAAATGGTTGCATTTTACTGCATTATAGATGCTCAGTATACAAATTAATAAAGCATTACAGCATCTTCTATTGGCAGTCATAAGATATTATAGTGCTGATTATAATACTTCATAAGCTCCAATGAAACTCTCATCTATAAGATGGTCAGAATAAGAATTAAGAATGCTTTGTACTGCATTATGAAGGTACTTGTAGTGCATTATAGATAAGAGCTTCATATGGTAGTCACAATGCATAAATATCATGGCTATAAATTGTTACGCCTTTTTATAAATATTCATAATCATGTTTATAATGCTTTATGACAGCGTTATAATGTGTTTTGAATGTATTCTTACAGACACGGCATTCACAGAAAGTGTTACTGAAAAAACAACACAGAAACAATGTATAAAATAAGAGCATTATTGAAGTATGTGTCATATATCAATTAATGGCTGGTTCCTCATCTGACAGAAGACCCATGTTCTTCAGAATCACCTTCTCCATATCTAGGTACGTCTTATAGTGCGCCAGGTTCTCCTCTTCAATCTGCTCCTCCAGCTTCTCAGGCATTTTTGGTTCCTGTTAATGGGGGAAAAGACACCATTGGGGTCATAAAAATCAAAGAGCCATATATTCAGTTCTCTCACGAAAAGACTTGCTTTATCAAACCTTACACAATATTTAGAACTGGACTGTGTCTACCCAGGGAGATTTCTAACCTATGAATATGGAAAGCTGAAGGACACATCTTTGTAAACAGTAATTAGTCATGATGGTTCCACATTCTTGAAGCGGCTTAGTTTTATTAAACCATGTTATGCAGGTTTACTGGAGAATGATGACAGGAAGCAGAATGACAATTTAAATGTAACTGCTTTACAAAGACAAAAATACAGTTACATGGAAGTATTAAATCAAGCTAACATTTCCTACCATTGACGCATGACACTAGGATACTATTATTTAGGTATTAAAAGCTTTAATGTTATTTAGTCATTAAATGCAAATGACATAGAGTATATAAGTCATTGTAAAGGATACTGGAAATATGGTTATGCATAACCAAACTGATTAAGGCCTTACGCATGTTTTACCATTTTTTTCTTTTGCTCCCCTGCTTCCTTGTCTTTCTTCTCCTTCACTCTCATCTCCTTTCGTTTATTCAAAAAGATTAAACAGTCCACTTCCTTCTCAAAATACTTGGCCATGTTGGATTTCTGAGGACAACGTGATAATTATACTGTTCAAATAGTATAATGTTAAAAAAGACTCAATAAATGCTCGATGTCAGATACCCATGTTCTAAAAAAATAAACATGATTAGAAGGACAGGAACAAAGCTAAATACAAGTGTGCAGGTCTGAGACAATTACAGAATACTTTTCTTTTACCTTTGACTATTAAAGAAAAATGCAATTTTTTCACCCCCTTAGGTATAATTGTACTTTCTGAATAAACTGTTTTACAAGGTCAGATTTTTAGGAAATACACTTTTATGGAATAAGTGTTTGATTAAGTATTTGTTGGTATGCAAGGCTACAAACCTCATTGTATGACGGACTACGTAGAGACCAGGGAACCTCCAGAATATGGAGAGTGCCAGAGTGATCAGACACAGCTAAAAACTGCTGCTTTGCTTAAAAAAAAGAAACACAGATCATCTTCTGTGAATTTCCATACATAACAGTCTGTTCCATTGGCATGTGTATCAGGTAATGTGACTCACGGGGTACAATCCAGGGTTTTATGCAGGTAATCTGTGTAGTGCTGAGATTTTGGGTTTGGGATGCTTCATGGGTCTTTTCCAGCAAGTCCCACACCTCGACGTTCCCGTCCTCTTTTCCAATGAAGAACACTGCTGGTCTTGACGGAGACCAGTAACCTACTGTGCATTTCTTTGAAGAGCAGGACGAATGGATGATAGGCCCATTCTGAAACACAATCGCCAAGCTCAGGGACCATGTAACAATGGCTCTCTCTCTCGCGAACGCTGCGAACAGAGTGCCTCTAAACTGAGATCCAAGACAGTATGAAGAGAGACAAAAAACATATGAAGCGATTCCATTTAAATATTAAGACAAGCCCTGCATTTGCAGAATGGAGTAATATTAACTATTGTACTGCAAAGACAAACACTTTAGCTAGTGATCCCTCTATGTGATAGTGTTCAGGATTGCTGCTGTATGGAGCAGGAACACCTGAAATAATTATATCAACAAGCAAATGTTACTCAGAATCATTAGGCACTTCATAATTTTTTCTTGTAAAAGCAAAAATACAGATGATAATGGTAAACTGTGAGCTGAGATTGATATTGAGAAAATTTTGCATGTGTTGCTTATAAATTTGCATGATTGAACCGATACTGATGGTAGCAGGATATGCTGCATCATAATTATGTTAAGCCCTTTTAAACACCAAACCCTTCCTGTTTTAAATCCTTTTTTACCCATTGTCTGAGGAAGCGGACCTGTCAAGTGCCTGATTGTGAGTCTGACACATCCTGTTGCAGTAATTTACAGGCTAATTTACCATGACACCCTCCTTCCAGATGGCAAAGGTCCAGCCTCCCACGGTCAGGATGATATCTTTGAAAAAGGGGGACCTCCTCACGCTATTGATGAACCCATCGTGTATGAGAAAACAATGAGAGGGCTTAGTACCTGAGAACAGAGTCGTAATGCAGAGGGAAAAGGAATAGGGATTAAATTCATTTAGTACCCTGCATGAAAAGCCGCTGAGATATTTTGTCAATAAATATTTTGTATGCAACTAAGAAGTTTCACAATTTTCAGCACAGTAGTCAAAGGACTAGCTATAATTAATGGTGCCCAAAATCCCTCATATAATTACAAACATTCATTTCCCCAAATAGCTGATTGTTATTATGATTAAACATTTGAAGTAAATTATTCCTTTATTTAAGCTTTGTTTACAGAGGTCGTTGCAATTGTGGTTAACCTCAATCCTGAGTAATGTGAGAAAATCTGATGTTAGGTTTGCGAAAGAGAATAACTATTGTTATGGTGTTCATAAAAAAACAAGAAACTATTATCTGATATTTCTGTGGCAACAGCTTAAAGGCCAACCGTTATTTGCAAATTCGGCAACTTTTTGTGTGTTCCTTTATTTATTGTGGAAATAAATGCAAAAAAACATTTATACTTTGTTAAGTAAAAAAATGACCACTTCACAGCAATAGTGGGAACTCAAACATTATTACAACTAAAATAGACTAACGGGAAAGAAAACATTCTTGTAGAAATTTTAAGCATTACTTACTAAGCAGTCTCCCAGAGTCATTATCCTTTTCCATCTTCCAATCTGTGTATACAACTTCACCGTCCTAAATTTCAGCCCAAAAATGTTTAGAATCTTTATAGTTCATTATTAAACGATTTCCATAAGGCTCTGGGTTGGACTGGAACTCTAGATGAAACTTACATTAAAATCAAATGGCAAAGACCAAGCCTACCTCGGTTCCAATGTAGAACCTGGTGCTGATGTCCTCTAGTGGTTTAAGTTGTTTGGCTGAAGAAGCTCTGAGGAGAGCATATTCAGTTCCTCCCTCAGACTTCTCCATGTTCTGTCCATAGGTTTCTTATCAAGGGCAATTCAAATTCCAAAAACCAAACCAAACCAAAACACCAAACAAAACAAGCAAACAAAATACTGATTAATTGAATTATCAAATTACTCTGCAAAACATTCATTAGAGGTTAAATTTGACATTTACTAATTATATGAAATTTAACCATGAAATTATGTAGCTGAAATTACTTCAGGTGGATATTTCTATAGCCCAGAATGGACTAAATGGACTTAAAAGTCGAATGTTTAGTATAAACTTTCTGATTAAGAGAAACACCCAAGACCAGAAAGACTAGGTCACAGACTGGGGGTTGGAATGCAGTGGTATCCATAAGGATCCTGTGCTGAGCCTGGGGTCACAGTTAATTGTGCTTTCAGAAGTTATCCTTCTTCCTACACTCTGTAGCCCGACCAGGCATTAACCCAATGACGCAGTAAGATGAAGAGAGGCATATTGCTCACCAGTGCTGCCACCTGTCTGGCTGTCATTCATATTGTCCCTCAGGCTGAATTTCAAAGGACTATATTCACCACCGCTGCCTTTTTTTGGAAGTGCCACCTAACGAAGAGAAAATTGGGGGGAAAATACACATGGACATTCAACCATGTTAATGATATTTTCCCATATGATTCATAATGTAATTCTTTCGTGCATACGGCGATGACTAAATAATGTACCTTGATGAAAGGTTTCCAGGATAGGTCTAGGTGTTTAAATGTATTGGGAACGTCACTTTGATTTAGGTGAGGAGTGTCTGTCACTTTGGGCTTTCGCTCTGTCAGAGAATGCGTTCCAACCCTTGGCAAGCGAATGTCCCAGAGCATCACACAACTGGTCAAGCATGTGAACATGTAGACAAACAAAAAGATAACAGGTGTAAAGGCACATATGTGTGTAGTCAAATTAAAGGCAAAATATCTCAGAAGTTACATAGTGCTAAAACGGGAGCGGGTGGAGAATGCAGTACCAATCAGGCGCACAGGTGACGACCTGGACACAGATACGAGCCTTGTTTTCCACAGGAACCCCGGTTCTGGAGATCTATGTGTAGAACAAGAGATATGTAAAGGAATCCTTCATGTTTTTAGTATGTAAATCAGGACTAGCTATTTTGATCAGGTATCAGTATCATGTGCTTTTATAGAAAAAATCCGTTAAGAAAAACTTTTTGGTATTTTGTGTGCATTATGTGAAATAAATTTTATACCAAACTGGTGTATTTATATGTAACACGTCCAATTTAAGAGCCTCAAACCTCAAAGTTCTCCGGTAACCACTGTATGTCGGTGATTCGTGCCTTGTGCCCATTCTCCACGTCTGAGACGGCACAGTACCGCACAACAGGAGTGTCGAGTTCTCTCTTATCCTGGAAGGCCGGCTGCGAGGCCAAACAAAGAGGGATTATCGCCAAAGGACGGTCCTCCACATTTCATTCACAAGGATGTGTGTGAAAGGACAGAACAACTACATAAAATTACATTCATACTACTGTGCATTACAAACAGGGCATGTTCAAATATAGCAGTAATTTTTCATTTATGATATATTAAATCAATAACCCCCGTGACCCCGACAAGAATAAGCAGACGTATGATGGAAATCAATACACTTTCAAAATCAATAATTATGTATATCCTATGTAACTTATATTTGTATTATTTGCATTATATATTTTGTAATACATTGTATATAACAGTACATTGAATATATCCTAATAAGCATATGTACATTTGCTGTAAAATACCAACAATTCAGCACAGAAAACTCTTTACATTAGTTCATTGGGATACAACTGTTAACAAATATACAATAAGGGGTTAGACAAAATTATATGATAGTTTTCATGCATCCAACCAAAATACAATAAATTTTGCATAAAGTAGCAGGCTTAGAGGATTCCTGGTCCTCCAGTATTTGCATCAGAGAATTCTGAACAGAGCAATAACAATTAGAAAATGGTCTGTGACAGTGAAGTATACCATGATGAAATATCGCAAGGTTGTGATGTCTAGTTTATTTTTAATGAGCCGCATATGTCTCTCACAGATAGCAGAGAAGCGTGGCGTTTGACACTGGATACTCACTAAAGCAGATTCATTTGCTGAGGTAGCCTTCCCCACTGCAGATCGAGTGCCTTGCAGTCTGTCTGCATGAGCAGAGACATCCCATAACACAACCTGGGACAGTGAACAATAAACAATTACAATTAATTTTTGTAGGCAATAAAAATAAACACTGGGGAAAAACAACAACGTAAAACTCGGGTACGAGTTTAAAACAATAATCAAGCTATTACCTGGCCATTCATGCAACCGCCAACAACTATGTTGGGATTCGAAGGACAAAACTGAAAGGAGAGTATATCATCTGGGCACTCCAACAATAGCTGCAACAGAAATGGCCATCGGCCATTGACATAGGATGAAGGTTAAAAACAGTAGTCACTTCAAATAAATGGCAATGCGAAAAACTGAATAATCCTTAGTAGCCTTCTTAGTTTTCCGTGATGGCTGCTAAAGACACCACAATCTGTGCCTCCCGACAAGAGCTCCCTGGGGCTAGGTTTACAGATGACTGCTGTTTTCCTGTCAATCATCACTGCCTGCAGCATTAGGTATCGGCCCTATGTCCACGACACACAAATGTTCCATTCCAGGCCTTCGCACTGAGTGTAGGTCTCAGTCTGAAAGACACTATCAATTTAATGTTTCATCATCACCAGACAGTCTGATGAATACCAAGGGACTGTGCTCGGTACTGTGCAAAAGCAGTCAAAGAAAATTACATTTAAATGATTTACATGACCTTGTAGTTGATGTAGACCTATGATATAACATCTGTGTAAGTGTGTCAACTTAGCCACTTCAGAATCTCTCCTAAAATCATTCCAGTGTTTGCAGCACCCGTCCAAAACACCCATCTATTTTTTGTCTTGGCCACGAGTAAATCTCCTATGGTTAATTAACACGCCATTGACTTTTTCAAATCAATTCAGTTAATTAATTAAGTGAGCTTGTGACGAAATTGAACAAAAACATGGAATGGCTGGGGTGCCCCTGAGGAGGGGTTTGGGAACTGAAGTGGTGTTCATCTAGCCATCCAATAAGATGTCAGTAACTTTCTGAAGAACAGAAGAAACCCTGGTTAGTCTTTTATTGTTTCTGTGAATTTGCATATGATTTAATGTTATGTTAAATAGTGTTTTTTTTTTGTTCTGGAGCAAATACACATTAATAACCCAGATACATAGTTTCAAACACTCCCTTTAACCGTCTAAGACATTTGCGCAGCACTGTATATCCCTGCTGAACAGTCATCCGTTTCCAATGACGACGCACATGTCTTCCTGCATAAATGACAACATCTTGGGTGTCGACTCCTAAGACCAGCTCATCTCTTATTATATAACCAAAACATTCGGATCAGGAAAATAAGTGGACAGACTTTCTCACAGCTAACTTTACAAAACTCGTTTGGCTGGTCTGCCAACTTCTATTCGTGTTTCTTTGCCCTCACAGAACTATGTGATATAGTGGTCTGTACTTTTAAATAACTGCAGAACATACAAATTAACAATGCATTCTTACTTAGATTTCTGTGTGTAAAATGTCAAGAAAAATTGTTAAAATGTATATTTTATACAATACTGTACACCTATTACTTGAAATTTAATTTAATTATAAACCCCAATTTTTAACCTTGCACAAACATCATCCATGAGAAAACATTGCATGTAAACACACGGCAGCATATAGCTCAGAAGCATTTCATTTGATTTTCTAATAATCAATGAAGATGAAAAC
The DNA here is from genome assembly GCA_019775895.2 of Stomatorhinus ivindoensis. Classification (NCBI taxonomy): domain Eukaryota; kingdom Metazoa; phylum Chordata; class Actinopteri; order Osteoglossiformes; family Mormyridae; genus Stomatorhinus; species Stomatorhinus ivindoensis. The sequence goes on from JABFEB020000134.1 coordinate 93,067, forward strand.
AGTACTTGAATGCTCCCAAAGGTTAAACCACTCAAAGTGGGTTTATATATTGGGATGCAATGAAAGAGGATTAAAACACACCTGGGGGTTAATAGGATCAGAGAAGCTCCAGAAGAAAATGAGCGGAGGGTTTTGAAGCAGCTTAGTGGAGCCATTGATCTTTCCTTCAGAGGATAGCTTCTCCATTACAGAGACTGCAATCAGCCCTATCAGAGCCACATCACAGAAACCAAGACAGAGACGAGGGCATATGGCTTTTTATGGTTTTCATGTTGCGGTTTTCACGTTACACTGAATCATCTTAACATTATAAATAAATCTTGAACACGTTCACACATCATTGCTAGCTTAATTCTACTTTTATTATGTTTAATATCATAGCATAACTCATGCCGTATTGCAATTCACAGGATGGGTTTTTTTAAAGATGTTTTCCCTCGGGTGCCTTGGTAACTAGAGAAACATCTTTGTCATGTCAAGTGTTTCACAGCTATTCACTCTTTCTTTCAGTTATGGATTCATGAGATGCACAACCTCCCACTGCTGAATGACAACTATGAGTGAAATGGGGTGTGGTCTCACCATTAATAGTAGGGTGCCAGTTGATATCGCTGATTGTCTTCTCTTTGGTGAAGTGTAGGTCTGTGAAGGATTGGTATTCCTTCAGGTGCGTTTCAGCTTTCCCACCGAAGATGCCATCCTCCTCGTTAAGTGCTTGCCAGTCATTGAAAAACACATCCAAGATCATGTTTTGCTGAGCAGCAACCTCAAATCTGTGAGGAAGAAGACAAAAACACTGACAAATAGCTGTCATGGAAGGTCAGGTGTGGAGACATTCAAACAAGGAGCCCCAAACAATGACAGGATGAATGCTATTGCATTACGTTTTATGATGCTGTTGTTGTATGTTTTTTTAATTTAATAATTTAGAATGAGTAATGAAATGATTACCTCGAAACAACAGAATTAACAAAATTCCTAAAGTTCTCAGAGTTCGCAATGTTTTCTTTTTCTTCTTCTGTAAATTCTCTGAACTCGTACTGTGAGCACGTATTTCTTGGGTATGACCTAGAAGAACGCATTTCGTATATCAGTCCACCGTGACAAGATTTTTACAATCGCAAAAAACGTCATCAAGAATGCAATGCTGATTAAATCTGAATATATAGTTTTTTTGGCATAAAACAAGTTAAATATAAAATTCAATAACAATACATTTTATACGATACAATTTACGTTTGAGGATAACTCTTTGTGAGAAATGAGCACATACCATCGTGTTTGTGTACTAATACTTCTCAAGGTGGGAACAGCTTGTACCCCCGTAGTTATTTCCATCCGTTCAATGCTAAACTTTCTGTCGTGGTAGGAGGTACATTCTCTGTACTTATCCTTTGATTCCAGGGCATTACATCCAGTGAACGTCACTGGAGCTCCAAATTTCCGTCTTACCCGTGAGATCCTGTACTTCAGCTGAGAAGGTAGGAATATAGATCTCTCAGGTAGAAATCTTTCCCAGACAGGGCTTCTTAATTCAAAGAGAGATGCGACTGGATTTTTCAAACATTCTACGTACATTTTTTCCTCTGGATTTTTTTGTGATTTATTATATAATTTATTTAATCTTCTGCAAAGTGTCAGTACATCTGCTCAAAAATGAAAGCACTTAGATTTTATTACTACTACTGTATACTATATATATATAAAAAAAAATGTTAAGTTATCTTTAATCCTTAATAGCTTCTGGCATTTTCTAAGCAATTACGTAACATAAACATAATATAATTCCAGTCATAGACTGTGCATAGGCTACGATCTGGTACCATCTTAATCCTATAAAACATATCAATTTTCAGTTTTCTCATATTTCATAAAAATGCAGAGCATTACTACCAATAAAGCCTAAAATCAATTTGTCTATCTAGTGTAAAAACGTCTCCAACAAACCACTCCATTTGACAATTTTCATTGCTATTCATAATAAATTATATCACATTTTCTCTAGTTATTAAAACTACAGACAACACGATAGTTGATAAAAAGACATATTCTTTTCACAAAAACTTGTGCTTTGGACATGGTACATAAAAAGAAGCCTGAATCCTGATATATCATATATCAAAAGAACAGTACAGCTAATATGACCCTTAAATGTAACCTTTCACCTAGCCAGCCATTCACAGAGGCAGAGGGAGTCTGCATTCTTACTCTTGGTCTTGAGTCCCTCACAGATTCTTCCTCGATCTCCCGCTCACTTCCTAAGGAAACCCACGGCTGAGTCTCAGGTGTTTTGCATGGAGATGAATCCAATAATGTCCTCTGTGCTGTGTCTTCTCTTGTAGACACAGGGGGCTGTAGGATACATGGAGACATGCAACTACAAATAAAAAAATATAATAATATCTCCCAGGGTAAATACATGTACAGGTATTCATGGCTCTAAATTGTTTTAATTATTAAATGGAATAGCTTGCATTTATTTTTATATTTTATTAAAAATGATTCCAAATATTCTGAAAAATTCAAAACAAACACCAATCTGTACCATCCTCGAAGATTAATATTTGACCCTTAGAATACCATTAACATTTTACCATTAACATAAAAAAACAGTGGAGGGTGAACAGTGTTGAAATAATGCCTTACCTCAAGGATTCTTTTTTTAGATTCTTCAGTTAAAACAAGATAGAAGTTCTGTCCATATGTGAAATCTCCGTCAAACACCAGAAGAAGTTCTTCCCCAGGATAGTTCTGAAGATATTTTTAGAAGAAGTAAACAACCCAAAGAAAATAATGACATTCACAGAGAATATGACACATTAAACAACATCCGACTCGTGTAACAGGCTGGGTGTGCCACTGGCTTGCTGTCCCTTGCTCAAAAAGCAGTTGGAAAATGCATGAAAATTTTCAAATAACATTTGAGTGCAACACTGACCCACGTTCTGCATCTATCAAACACACCAAACAAGACTGAACATACCATAATTTGATCATTTTAAGGGGAAAGACAAGAATAAATAGTGCTGTGGTGCTACGTCTTTTCTCCATATGAAAAAAGGAACAAACATAGATCCCAAAAACACAGCTAGCCAGAAGCACATTGTAATTCTGATTAACCTCCTCACAAGCACAGTCTGCTTTAAGGGATGGAAGTCAGAGACGGCAGCTCTCATCTTCATATCTTTGAGAATCTCCTCTTTCCTGAGGATTTTGTAAGGGCTTTCCCGTGTGACATCCTCATCAACACGACACTCAAACAGCTCCTGGGTCCCCGAAGTCAGAACCAAAGGGAAGATGTCATCAGGCAGACCTGGTGGAATACTACCAGTCAGACACTGAATGCACAAAGAGTATTATTTGGCAGTAATGCCAACAATGCAGGATAAAGCTTTTTACATAAGAAAACAATGAACATTGCTTTTCTGAGTGGAGAAATCGGGCTTGGCAAATATAAGTGCTTTTTGAAAAACCGGGCATGTCATTGTCCAATATCAGAATTTAAAGACTACATGATGTATATTACATATTGTATAGAAACCTAAAATCACACCTACTGCATAAATTAAATGTGTTGGCTCTGTGTTGGGTTATCTATGCATAAGTGTCACTGACCACTTAAAAATACAGTATATTTTTAATCTTACCAAGCTCCGTTGAGCTCCCAGCTGAATCGGCAGAATCGTTCTTTTTATCTAAAACATAATCAGAAAACAGGTAGCCTACTTAAAAATATTTCATGAGCACTGTACCAATATGTAATAGTAGTTTCTCAAATAAGTTTATACGTGAATATAAAACTTTACACGTATGACATGCATTATTTATGTATCTTGTAGGAAATTACAAGAAAAGCACGATTTGCAGTTCATGCTGCTTGGATCCGTCACTCTACCGCTTTACCTCCAGTACTCTTGGGTCGTTTAGAAGCCATCAGTGAATCAGAAGAATCTTTCAGCGGCTGAAACCATTTAAAGAATTAAACTTTAGACCCACGGCACCATAAGTTTCATACACAAATACACAGATAGATTATCCCAATCTGTATAAGCATACATACTGCAGGCATACATTAGTTTTTTATTTCGCGAGATACTTTGACATACAGCGACACCTTGTGTATAGCAATGTTACTATCATTTACACTAGAGTAACATTATAGGTTCCATATTGCTGTTTAACTGCGCTCTGATAAATGAGGTACTGTATAGGCCTACTTTTTACAAATACATTATTAATTAAACAACATAAACAACACAAAATTAAATTTTTCATAATTAAATAATAAATATAATACACTAATAACTATTTAGATTCCAAAAAGATAAACGGTTTGGAAAATGGATGGATTTATATTACATTATTCCCACTTTGAACAGGTGCGACTAGAACAGCAGTTAATATCTGTAGACATCAGCAGTACCAAAAAACGACAGGATATGGGATTCGTGGGGTTCCGAGTATCAATGAACTTTATTAGCATACGATGCAACTCGGCTTCTCGTTCGTTTAAAGTTTACTAAAAATACTCAATTATTATTATTATCATTATCATTATTATTATTATACGTATCCATTTAACTATGCATATCATTTGCGCTAGCTTTTTTTTCAAACTACCATTGTAAGCTGGGTGATTATCACTGTAAGTTATCACTTTATAATAAGATGAAATAGTCATATTACGACATATATACCATATACATACCAGGATGCCAAGAACTAACCTTTTTCAAACGTGGACAGATTAATCGCACTTCGTTTTGTACGTCTATTTAAGTTTTTTGTAATTACTTCCTGGCGTCAACAATGTTGCTAGTAGTTACGAAGATTTGGGCTGATGGACAGTATAGCTAGCCTATCAGCACGAAGATTACGGAATCTCTTGTTAGGAATCTCAATGATTGGACCGCTGCTTCCTTCGCGCAACGCTGCCAAGCAGTGATGTCGCAGGTCGTCTGTCCAATTAGAGTGTGTTTTGTGATGCGCCGGTGGCTCTTACAGGGTGCATCCCAGCTTTGTGTCCTATACTGCCTAAGATCTGCTCTGGGAGCCCCTGTAATTCCAAAATTAGTTAGAAGATGGATGGGTGATGATGAGACTCTAAGGCACTGCCTTGTGTCAGAATATGAGCCTCAACGGCAGTCATAGTAACAACTCATTTTTACTGTACATTCAAAGTCTTTAAAGTTAAACTTTAATATTTTTGAGGGCTTCATAAACTACTGCAGGCCTACCCTATAAAATAAACCAGTTATTACTGTAAAGATGGACTTTGAACAACTAAAGAGTTCCTGGGAGGCATGGAGATAGGTGTCATTTTCACTGTAAGAGATGGACGAGGCAGGCCGCACTGTAGTCTATGCGTCCGTAAACACCACGGACGACCACCGTCTGACCTGGGATCAGGCTGCTGTTGAAGCTTTTAGGTGGAAACTGAAATACTTTTTCATGAACCCTTGTGAGAAATATAGAGCCCGAGGACGAAAACCTTGGAAACTGACGCTGCAGTTTCTTAAAATCGCCATCACTACAATTCAGGTGGGAAATCTGTTGAATGCGCTGATATTACATTTATTACATAATGTTAAGTTTCAGTGTCTGAGTGTACGTCCGGCGACGGACTGGATGTTTTCCAGAGTGTACCCGTGCCTAGTGCATTTCGATGTCTGGGACAGGCTCCAAGCCTCCCCACAACCCTGTGTGGATAAGTGGTTAGAAGATTTATGTATAAATATACAATTTTTTTTTTTATCCAGTTGGTCTCATTTGGACTCAGTAATGAGATGGTGGTCACCTTCAAAGAGGAGAATTTGGTGTCCTTCAAACATATTTTCCTTAAAGGATATTCTGACCGAGTTACTGACACTTACACAGTGTATACAAAGGATGATGTCTACGACCACATCTTATTTATAGCAGATCAGGTATGTACAGTAGAGAACACATGCAAAGGGGCACGTGCACACACACACACACGCACACACACACCTACACACACACAGATACACAGACAGGTATACCTTACCTTGTGGGGACCAAATGTCCCCACAATGTGGTGAATACCCATTTTTTTACCTTATGGGGACCAGTTTGCTAAAAATGGAAAAACACTTGTATTTTATTTGGCTACTTATGGTTATGGTTAGGGATGGGTTAGCATTTTTCCCATAGAAATGAATGAGCGCCCCCCAAAAAGATATGATTACATGACTGTTTGTGTGTGTGTGTGTGTGTGTGTGTGTGAGAGAGAGAGAGAGAGAGAGAGAGAGAGAGAGAGAGAGAGAGAGAGAGAGAGAGAGCAAGCATACCGTACAAATTTCCTGGTCCCCATAAGGGAAAACTATGATATAAAAATGCGTGACTGCAATGAAAAAACTAAAATGCAAAAACTCTTGTATTTTGTTTGGTTACTTATGGTTTTACAATTTGTTGTCGTGTTATTTTGGGTAATGCACTTACTTTGATATTCTGTATTAATCAGTCATATGCCAATCAGTCAAATGGAAGACTTGCATTACCTTCTCAGCTCTACATTGTGCAGAATATTCACTGAGGAAATTAAACGTAATGAGTATTAAAATTGAGCAGGATGAATTAGTCATTTATAACATGAAGTTTTTTCTCTGCTCTATGATTTTTCCATTCCAGTCTATGTTCCAATCTAAGTTACAGTCAATAAAGCTGAATATGGGAATGCCTGACTAACATAATAAAATATTCACATAATTACATAGGCATATAGATTCTGTGCATATGAGTGTATAATATTTTCTTTTAAAAATTAAATTAGAGTTGCTGGTGGAAGGTTTTGCCTAACCTTCATCCAGCTACTAACAGTACTTCTCAAATACAAATAACTGCCAGGAACATAGAATATTACTGGTTGACTCTAATTTTAATGTAATTATTTCGAATATAATTGATATTGTTCATTGATACAATAAACGCATGCCATTGTATCCTCTTTACAGTATATGAACTTGCCTAACATCACAGTTGGAAACCACGCTTATGATAAAAATGAAGGAATCTATGCACCACTGTCCGTTTGCCAGGATTTTTATAGAAATGCTAGCATTTCTTCTGAAAATGAAACGTTTGACATCGATACAAAAATTGAAACAGGTAAAAAAAAAAAGTAATAAAATTATCAAGGAAAAGGTAAGAAAAAGTTACTAATGAATCCCGCTAGTCAAATATATGTGCTGTTTTGTTTTTTTTTTTTGCTATTTTGCCTCAGCAACATTTAAAAACGACGCTTCCACATCACGGGGGTTAGGGGCGCAGCCCCTGGTACTTCAGAAAAACCGCATATGATGTTCAGAGCACGAGATATGAGAAACATGAGAAACGCGAGGAACAAGATATCACATGCGAGGCTGCTGTGAACACGCTTGGTGTCCTACAAACCGGCTTCGCACGTATATTGTGTGCATGAATGAGTCACCTAATGTTAAGTGTGTCATCTGCTGGACTTCACAAAATTACAAAAAAAAAATAAAAAATCCCACTTAATTTCTTATGCCGACCCGATATATCAAAAGCAATTCGCAATGCGAAAGAGAATCGCATGTAAATAAGCCCTTTATGCTACGACCTTCACAGACAGGTTGCTATTGCAGTTTTGAAGTAAATGCACAGTTTGATAGTTGAATTGTGATGTCTGTTTTCAACAGAATGTGCTAAAGTTTATCCAGGGCAGCCTCCAGTAGAAGACACATTGGAAGAATTCCTGAAGAATTTAACTTTGAATTTTAAAAGGTTCGTTTTTTAATATTAAATTGAAAGGTCTGGGAAAGCCATTTTTGTTCAGATGAAATATAATGTAAACAGGCTTATATGTAGTTGTTTGCTACATGCATCATTTGCATAAATGAATGCATAGATATTTCACAAGTTGTCACAACTTAGCAGTTAAACTATTAAAGAAATAGATTCATCCATCAGACCGGCATTAGTTTAACAGTAATGTTATTCTGAATTCCAGGCTACTGTCGGTCAATATTAACTTTACTCTGAAGGCCATAAATCTTCAGACCATCGAGCATCACGAGCTTCCTGACTGCTATAACTTTATTGTCATGGTAGGTCCTGTTACCTAAATATACCCCGTGGTTCACAAGTAGTGATGTGCAGTAAATATCATTAAAGAATGAAAAAAAGTGAAGCTTCATTTAACTTCAAATACAGTGATGATTACTTTTCCTTTGAAAGCTGTATTATCCTGTACTGCAAATTGTACATAAATCCGTTCTATAGAAAACTCTTGTCTCTTGGTTAATTCTAACAGATTACTTTCGACAGCACAGCTCACAGTGGACAAATAAAAATTAATCTTAAGAATGATGTGGATATGTATCAGTGCAGAGAATGGAGTGTAAAAGGAATGTGTGAGTATTTTTCTTCCTTATTTTAATTAAACTACACCATGCTATATGAACTTTGTTTATATGAAGATCTGTAATTTCCCTTAGTGCCTTAGTTTCTGCACTGTGGACCCCCAAACAAATTATTATTATTTTTTTATAATTTTTTGGCCAGTGCATAATTCCATATGTGTTATTTCATAATCTTGCTGTCTTTATAAATATTCTAAAATATAGATAATAAATGGACCTTTCTGTGGGTAGGTGTCTCCAAACTTCTGACTGCTACTGCTAGCTACACCAAGTACTATGCCGAACACCCGAGCCAGAATATTCTGGTTATCTGTACAACCTGCCACATTCCTCACAGAACTGTTTCCTTCCCCTTTTGGCAGTCCAGCACTTCTTTAGCTGTCACATGTTCGGTGGTCTGGTGACTCAGTCATTCAGTCAGCCACTGACTAGCGTATGGTGTGGGTGGCGGACTTCGGCCTCACTACCCACTTCATTACATTGCAATATTATTCTCCATATATACATATATATAATATCGTTAATCAGGAGTTCCCACTTTGCTCTCCTTTAAATGCAAAAAATGTGCTTAAACACTAGGGTTTGGCACAGTTCATTCATATATATGTATGTTTTATTTAGCAGGGAGAAACATCCAATACACATTAATCTTTGACTGCATAACCACTGTAGTATGTTTGGCCTCCCTGATTCTGTGTAGCCGTTCAATTATCAGTGGCATTCAGCTGCAATTTGTAAGTATACACAATGTCATATGTATGTGTGGGACAAGCTTCATAATGATACTGCACATTTGCATAAATCATAGCTAATTAAAGATTTTTTGCAAATCATATACCATCATATACTGAGAGTGAATGATGACTATTTTCATTTCATGCCAGGAGTACATGCATTTTTTCTGGGATTTCCTTGGAAAGAATGTGCCCTGGTCCGATAGGATGGAGTTTGTAAATGGATGGTATATACTGATCACTGTCAGTGATACTCTAACCATCACTGGAACCATTCTGAAAATAGCAATTCAGACCAAGGTGAGGCCAAATATAAGTACAGTACTACAGCATTTTACAGCATTTCTATTTCAGAAAGATCTGACCTTCTATTTTTTTTTATAGTGTTCAAATATTGAAAATTGTTATTTAGCACTGAATTAAGTTTGATAAAATTTGAATCATTTGACGAGAGCAAGACTCATTGTATGGTGTTTTTTCCATTTTTATTTGCCATTTTATTTGTTATTATTGAACCTTAGTGCATGGTAATTTTCCTACAGGGATTGATCATTATACTGCAATATAATTTTGATTTCTATTTGCTGAAATGCTGTACTTCAGTACTTGCTGATCTTAAATTGAACTATTTTCAGCTTCATATGATTGTATAATGAGACTCATTTGTTTTTAATTTGGCATCAGTTCATAAAATCCTAAATTGAGAATATATTTCTGTTTTTCATTTTAGAATTTAACAAGCTATGATGTCTGTAGTTTTCTGCTGGGGACGGCTACACTGTTTACCTGGGTCGGGGTCATTCGTTACTTAGGCTACTTTAGGAAATACAATGTAAGTGTCCCATGTTTTGTGAAGTGACTAGTCTTTGAAATCCCTAATCCTAGATGCGTACTGTACTGCTTGGTGCTAAGGAAAATATCCTCACCGTGAAATGCAAGATGACTCACATAGAAAATTAAAGATCATTACAGGTTTTTATACTGCATTCAATCATTGTAACCTTGAAGATTTTCTTATTCTATGGATTAGCATTTGGGATGCAGTCACTCGGATCTTACATATTATACACTCAAGCTTGAAACATTACTTTGCATCATGCAGTCAATAAATGCATTACAATAAGGTCTAATTTAATATGTCTTTTTAACTTAATTTTGGAACTGTTCTCCAGATCCTTATCCTTACCCTGAGAGCGGCTTTTCCAAACCTGGTCCGTTTCTGCTGCTGTGCCTCCATGATCTACCTTGGTTACTGCTTCTGTGGTTGGATTGTGTTGGGACCTTATCATGAGAAGGTAAGCCTTCTATGCATTCCAAAAGCAGAAATGTGCCTCCATACTAAACCATGACAAAACACTGCTTTTCTAGTTCCGGACCATGAACACCGTGTCTGAGTGCCTGTTCTCCCTCATCAATGGGGATGACATGTTCACGACATTCAAGAACATGCAACAGAGGAGCATCCTGGTGTGGCTGTTCAGCCGGCTATACCTCTACTCCTTTGTGTGCATCTTCATCTACACCGTGCTCAGCCTGTTCATCACTGTTATCACTGACACATACGAGACTATCAAGGTAACTTTTCATAACTTTTTATCTGTTGCTGATGTTGTTCAAAGTCTTGTGATATCAACTGTAGCTACCCACCCAAACCTGGTCATCAGAGTTCCTCAGGATAGTCAAGAAAAGTTTCAAGACCTTTTGTCCTTGAATACTTTGACTAACTGCTGTCTTCACTGACTGTTCCCTTATTATGTTCTCAGTTGACAATAATTGGTGCTCTTTCTTGCATTTTGAACTCATCTGGTCCAGTAGGATCCAGGTTTTTATGGTGTTTTGCCCATAGGGTTTTATGTTCTATCTATGCTTTATATGCCTTTTGCTCCAATGTCAATTGGAGGCTGAGCCTAGCAGCACAGGAGCCTAAATTAGCTCCTTGACTGCTGCATGCTGCCTCACTTGTGCATCACATTGTACAAAAGCATTTAGCGAGTAAATAAATGTAAGTATAATATCTACATTCCAAACCCCCCCCCCCTGCAGAAAAGCCAGCAAAGTGGTGTCCCTGAATCAGAACTTCATGCCTTCTTGGCAGATTGTAAAGACCTACCTAATTCAGGAATGTTCAAGCAAGAGGTTGTACCATCTCCATGCCTTTCCTGTTGTCCTTGGTAAGTTGTGGAAGTTTGCATTTTACTTGCATAAATCCACAACCCTAACATCACCTACAAACAATATTTATGACTCTTTTGTTCTTCACAGTAGATACCATTGCTCTCAGTTAAGACATCTGCATCTTAGTGAAACTCAAGCAATTTAAATAGTGCGTACATTTAATGCCAGTCTGCAGTCCATTTTCAATAAACCAAAGTCTATTGTAATATGCTACGTTTTTGTGCGGGAAAAGTTATTCAGATAAATTTTCTGTATTGTGCATTAAGTTGCAGTTTTGTATGAAGGTTTTCATATGCTCTTGTAAATCTATTTTTTTTTCGAGGCACCCAAGTATTTCAACTATGACATACGCAATAAATGTCCTGTTGCTATGAAAATTGCTTAAAAGTGTCCAGCTTGAAAGTTTTACTTAAGAAGCTGCATTGTTTGATCCACTTGTGCTTTTGTAACTTATTGTGCACCAAATGAGATAACAAGAGTTATTTGATCTCCCTATTTACACCAATTCTTATAAATATAAATCATAATTTAACTTGACAAGAATCTTGCTTTCTGTTCAAACAAGGAATATACAGCTTATTTGTTTGTCTTGCAGGTTCTTCTTGATGTGGCAAAATGCTCTCAAATATTAATCATTTAGTTTGATGTCAAATCCTGCTATGTGAAAGACCAATAATGAAACCCAAGCAAAGCACATTTTCTGTATTGGAAGCTTGTTTGCCATTGGTTCATCACTGATGATTTATTGTTATTTCTTGAATTCTATTTTTTCTTTGGACCACATGATTACAACAGCCATTGGACTGAATCTGAAGGGGACAGAAAGCACAGTTAGAGGATGATTTCATTTAAAATGTGGCTGCCTTTATTCCTCTTGAAAACGTGGATCACAGAAAATTGCATGCTTTGTTCACAAAGTAAATATTCAGTGGAGAAGCAGTTTCAGTCAAGTCGGGGTAATTTGGCTAAGCTGTACGGTGTAATTGGTGGAGTTACATCACTTAGAGCCAAATCTTTACCGTACACAAAACATGCAGCTGAAAAGAAGGGAGACGACACACGAGAGAAGGGAATACGGGGATATAATTTAGGTAGCCCTCATCTGCCCAAAGAGTGCTCTTCAAAATGAATCACAGATGTTTGCTTCTGAAAGCTACTACATACTCCATACAAACTTATTATGACTTAGAAACTGTCCTTGAAATTTTTGTGATGCTAGGTTGTGGAATTTAGCTAAGATAACAGTTATTGTGGGGGTGGTGAGTGGCTCTGTGAGTTAGGCCTCTCTGCCCATGAAACGCAGGTCACAAATTGAAATCTCATGTCTGGAACAGACCCTGCTCTCTCAATTGGATAAAGGATTCTACTTTGTACTATTACTACTGTAGATTTTCAATATGATATCAAGATTGCTTGCGTATTGATGTTATACATTTTTATTCCACTGGTAAGTATTTTGTTCTCATTTCTGTTTTCATAGTTGTAGATTGTCCGAGAAAGATAGCAATGACTGTTCCCCTGAAAACGATACCAGAGGGAGTCTTTTTGTGTTGTCCTGGAGAAGGTACACAATTCATCAGTCTTCATGTGATTGTTTCCTTCTCACTGAGGTTGAACCACTGTGGCAGAAGCAATGAAATTAGTGGTCATGGAAATGACACACCATGTGACATGCTGATTACAGGGAGAGGCAGGGTCGCTATGGGAAAATGTTTCTCCTTGTATGTAATGGCCTCACATGAATGAGTAGGTACCCATAAAGGCTGCAATACTGCAGCAACATTTGTGTGAACCATGCAAGTATGTTTTTCATTTGTTGTTTTGATTTTATATTCCTCATAAAAACAACTTTCAAGGAGATAAAATTGTTACTATACTGTGACAGAGTTACATTTAACTTTGAACTCTTGATATTCCATACTAACACAAGTTCTGCTTCATGACAAACTGTATTTTATGGATAAACTGTAGGACTTTTCAGATGAAAATGTTATCACTAACAGTTAAATAGACTAAAATGAATAATAACTGTAAATTTAGATACGATGGGAAGGTTAGAGCACAGGTTGAGGAGCATGCACTGGTACAGCATGTTGTCACACCCGTCACACGATGAAACACTGGCTGGTGACCCCCCAGGCCGACACGCAGTCCTGCCCCACCCTTGTGGAAATTGCTATCTATTTGCCGCAGACAGGTATTACGTGGGCGTCCCATTGGCCTGGTCCAGCCACTTTGGTCCTCAGCAGTGAGGATCCTGTGAACCAGATCACCATCAGGGAAACGTGCCACATGGTCGTAGTGCCGTAACTGACACTCCCTCACAATGCAGGCAATGATCCTCATTCGGGACTCCTCTAGCAGCCACTCATTCAGCACAAAGTCAAGCCAACGGTACCCAAGGATTCTCCAAAGAGACACAGTACTAAAGGAGTCTAGTCTTAGTCTCAGGTCACTGGATAGCATCCATGTTTTGCAGCCATTAAGCAAGACAGGGAGCACCAGGACTCTAAAGACTTGGACCGCTGTTCACTTTCCAAGATATTGGGAGTGCCATATTGGGAGCGCCATATTGGGAGTGCCATATTGGGAGTGCCATATTGGGAGTGCCATATTGGGAGCGCCATATTGGGAGTGCCACACACTCCTTTCCAGCGACCTCATGATACAATAGTTCAATGGTACAATTGGTAAATTTCTTAAAAATGTTTATCACGCAGACCCACCGAAAACTTTTGGAATCTTTACATGTACGATATTATTAACATTAACCTTGCTGCATTTTTCATAAAGATTTAACAAATAGTAGTAAGGGTCCTTTTTGCTATGTTACTCCCCTTTAAGGCAACTGAAAGTAAGACCTAATGAAAACACCCAACACTTAAAAAAACCCATCAATTTCAATAACATTCCAAACTCAGCAAGTAGCTATATTTTCCTCATGAATTAGAGCTGATTAGATGCTATCAGTTTAATTCCTTTGATTCAATACTACTAGATATGCATGTGCTCATGGGCGCCGCTGAGTCTGGTCACTTGGGGATGTAGCCACAAAGTCAGTCTTCCTTCAAAAAAAAAGCAAAACGAAGTCCGGCCCCAGGTAAATCTGACTTAGCCCCTGGTCTTTTCAGTAGCTAGATACTCTCCTGCTTATCAATCTCCTATTTTTAATAGACTTAACTGCACATCTAAGAAAGTGATCTTTGTTGATGCAAATACAAACTTAAGAATGTAATGCCACAAATCCGGTTGAGGGTTATTGGAATGTACACACATGCAGTGAACTGTTCACGCTACATTGAACGCAGAGTTATGAAAGACTACAGAGTCAACTCTTTAGTGCTGAACAGGTTTCAAAGTCACTTGTGCAAATAAAATGCATGTGTTGCTTTCCCCAAGATCTATGATCAAGATAAAATGCATTTTAGAAAAAAACCATTTTGTAGAACTCCTCTGAAATTTTTTGTAGTACAAGATTCCAGAAGATTTGTGCTTTTGATTCATGCCCTGTTTAATAACGTCATCCTTGAATAAAACGCTTGTTTGTGCATCGTTTTGGGAAGTAACGCATAATATCACTTCCAGGAAAATATCAATTTTCCTTTAATAAATGTCATTCATGTTTATGGTTCATTATAGTGGTGCAGTGGTGCAGCGCTTAGCACTGTTGCTTCATTTCTCTGGCTGCCCTATGTGCACTTCCATAAAATGGTGCCCCATCCAGTCTTATTCCCTGCTTTGCAGCCAAACCCCTGCAACTCTCAATAACATAATCAGGTACTGAAAACTGTTAGATGGATACAATGTTTGAGTTTCAATTA
>JABFEB020000137.1:36198-55120 GCA_019775895.2 Stomatorhinus ivindoensis
CATAGCTAAGTATGGTATAGTCCTGACAAAATGTTTAAACCATAAAATACAATCATTCCAATTTTCAGAAAACAGACCAAATATGTGGCCCAAAACAGGAATCATCCAAAAAGTTTTACAAGATCTTGCAAAAGTCCATCTTACTTTTGTGAGATCTTGCAAAATTGCATGTTTTTAAATATTTTTTTTATTTCGACCATTTTTTCCCTCCGTGTCCATTCCAGAGCTCCATACATTATAAACAACATTTGAAGGGAATTTACCAAAAAAAAAAAAAAAAATCTGAAAAAGGACAGTCTTATAATGAGGCTTTTTGTTGCTCTGTAATGGCTGTTGTGGCCTATTGGTTAAGACATTGTGTTTGTGATGGGAAAGTACCTGATTTAAATCCTCAACAGAAAGATAGGACTACACTGCCCTGACTATAGCACCATTCCCACCCAGTGCTCCCTGGGTGCCACATGATAGCTGCTTGCTCCTATGAATGCAGAGAACACATTTCGTTGTTGTGTCGTCAATGAAAATTTTTCACTTCACTAATGTTTGGTATTTTTCAGTGAAACTGAATGGGATTTGATGTACAATGAGTGATTACTGGATCTGAATCTTCCTGAAAGAATTGCTTTAATTGTATAATTGTTGTGCTAATTCAGCAGAAACACAATGTTGAATTTACTGTTTTAAACTAGTTTTATACATTTTTACACTGCTAAGTTTATGCGTTGATCTATAATGGTGATTACGGTGTTGCTGTATTTTTTTTACAGATTTATTCTATCGTCCACAGCCGCCAGTTTTTTTTCTGTAAAATCAATGGGATTTTTTTACAGTGTATAAATGAGGGGTGCTGGGGTGGTGCATTTGCTATCACTGCTGCCTCACATCAAGAAGGTTTTGTGTTCTGTCCTGGGTTCTTTTTGTGTGGGGGTCACATGCTCTCCCTGTCTGTGTGTGGGGGCTCCGGTTTCCTCCCACGGTCCACAAGCATGCAGGATAGGTTGATTGGTGAGTCTAAATTGGCCCTGTAGTTGTGAGAGTGTGTGCGCCCTGCGGTGTGTTGCCGACTGCCCTGGGTTGGTTCCCGCCTGCACCCATTGCCCTGGATAGGCTCCGGTCACCCCCCCCACAACCCAGGTTGGGATTAAGCGGTTTCAGAAAATGGTTGGATAGATAAATGATATCACAAGTTTAAAGTAATTGATTATGATTTAAACATTACATAAAATTATAGATCATTTGTTTTTTCAATATTTATAAATAGAGTGTGTGATCACCATCAGACTAACTGGCAACTGTTTTTCTTTGCAGATTTCATCTGAAACAGAGGAAAATCTTCTTAAACTGTTACCAACTGTGATGTGTCAATCACCCAAGGACACTCTACCAAAGCTGGAAAAAGACTGTGAAGCAGGGCAAGAGATCCAACTCATGGATAAAGGAGAGTTTGAGAGTGAAGAGGCTCAGAGAACATACCAGTACCTAAAAAGACATCAAAGTATCACAGATCTTCAGAAATTTAAATTTGTGCCAGGGAAGAGTGAGGATTCACAAAAAGAATGGTTACAATGTCTATTAGACCATTGTGCCACAAAAAATCCATCCTGGGCAGAGCTGCGGAACTTCACACACTTCCTAAGTGCACAGCTGACAAAATGTGAGGGATCTGAGTTCTGTAGTGATTATCTGCAGGAAGACCTTACTGGCTTCAAAAGCTTTGTGTTAAACTTCATGATTACAATGTCAAAGGACTTCTCCTTGCGATCGATAAAGATTTCTGATGAAAGTAATGGTTCTGAAAATGCAGATGTTCTGAATGAATTCCAGCTGAGGAGACGATGGGAGACTGAAGCTCATCCCTATATTTTGTTTAATGCAGACAATCATTCTATGACATTTCTAGGATTCTATATTGAAAACCTCAATGCTGTTGAGGCCCAAACTAAGAATATCATAATAAAAAATGTGATCAGCAGGCAACTATTTAACCAGTTAAATAGACAAGGTGTGCCCTTCAATGTGCAATTTGAAACACTCTCACGTCAAGACCAGCTAAATATTTTAGGGGGAGTCTTGGGAGTTTCAAGTGTTAACATCAGAGACCCAGATGAAACCTATCAGTTAACACTGGACAATGTGCTAAAAATCTTTGCTATTCACTTGCGGTTCCAGTGTCAAATTCCAGTCATCATTATGGGTGAAACTGGATGTGGGAAAACTCGATTAGTGCAGTTCCTGTGTGAAATGCTTAAGTCTGGAAAGCAAGGAGAAAACATGATTGTGGTCCGTGTGCATGGAGGAACAACATCTGAGACCATTTACAAAAAGGTGAAGGACGCCATTGAGAAGGCAAAAGAAAATGAAGCTCAAGACATGGACACTGTATTATTTTTTGATGAAGCCAACACCACAGAAGCTATTTATGCAATTAAAGAAGTAATCTGTGACAAGACGGTAAATGGGGAACAGATTGGCTCCCCTCGACTAAGGGTTGTAGCAGCCTGCAATCCCTATAGAAAGCACACTGAAGAAGTGATCGAGCAGCTTGAGAGAGCTGGCTTGGGATACAGAGTTCATTGCAAAAATACTGAGGAAACATTGGGCCAGATCCCCATGAGGCATTTGGTATACAGAGTTCAGCCTCTACCACCGAGCATCTCTCCACTGGTGTGGGACTTTGGACAGCTAAATGATGACACACAGAAGCTGTATATCACCCAAATGGTGAAGTCATTTTTCAAAAAGCAAGGATTTTATACAAAACATGAGGAAACGTTCATTAAGGTGATCTCTGCCTCTCAGAGATACATGGCACAGTGTACTGATGAGTGCAGAATGGTCAGCCTTAGAGACATAGAGAGGTGCATGAAAATGGTGATGTGGTTTTACCAACAAAGACACCTTCTTTTTCCCCTAATTGACGAGAAAAAACAAGATGCAAAGAGAATGACTGACTGTGAAATCAGGTCATTAATACTTGCTGTTGGAGTTTGCTATCATGCCTCCCTGAAAAACCGGGAAGCATACAGGGACAGCATAGCTAAGGAGCTATCCATCAATGCCACTGACTTTTCTGAAGAGATAAATCTTTGTCAGGAGGTTTTTACTGATCACGTTAAGTGTCCAGATTCAATAGCTAGAAATGATGCATTAAAAGAAAATGTGTTCATGATGATTGTATGCATGAACCTAAGGGTGCCTTTGTTCATTGTTGGAAAACCTGGGAGTTCCAAATCCCTTTCTAAGACCATTGCTGCAGATTCAATGCACGGAAAGTCCTCACAAAGTGACCTTTTCAAAAGCTACAAGCAAGTGCAGCTAGTTTCATTTCAGTGCAGCCCTCATTCCACACCGGAAGGGATCATCTCCACTTTCCGCCAATGTGCCAAGTTTCAGAAAGGCCAGAATCTGGAAGAGTATGTTTCAGTGGTTGTACTTGATGAGATTGGATTAGCAGAAGATTCACCAAAAATGCCATTGAAGACATTGCATCCTCTTCTGGAAGATGGATGTGTTGATGACGACACTCCTGAAGACTCTAAGAAAGTTGGATTTATCGGCATTTCAAATTGGTCATTGGATCCAGCTAAAATGAACCGGGGTATACTTGTGCTTCGCACATGTCCTGAAAAGGATGAATTGATGAGGACAGGAAAAGACATTTGTTCCAATAAGGAAATTGAAGGAATGATTCCGAAACTTATTGAGTTTTACCTTGAGATTCTGACTAAACAGGAGAAACACAGTGAGTTTTTTGGGCTGAGGGACTACTACAGTCTCATCAAGGTCATTGTTTCCTATTCCAAACAAAAAAGTGGTCTATCCAGTCAGGACATTGCAAGAGCAATTCAAAGAAATTTTGGAGGGTTAGACTCACTAAACCCTCTTGAATTATTCAACCAACATTTCTCAGAGAAAGAAAAGGCTCTCAACACCATTTGCCTGCTGGAAGAGAATCTTGGCACAACATCATGTGCTTTCACTTCCAGATTCCTTTTGTTGCTCACTACAAATCAGGTGGCACTTTCTATTCTTCAGATGCTAAACATCATCAAAGAGGATGACACTGAAATCATCTTTGGATCTGGTTTCCCCCATGACCAGGAGTACTCCCAGGTGTGCCGCACAGTGAACAGAGTGAAGACATGCATGGAAATGGGGAGGCCCGTCATACTGTTGAACATTCAAAGCCTTTATGAGAGTCTTTACGACGCCTTAAATCAGTGCTATGTAAAGCTTGGGGGAAGTTATTATGTGGACCTGGGCCTTGGGACACACAGAGTAAAGTGTCGTGTCAAAGAACAGTTCAGACTGATTGTCATTGAAGAGAAAACCACAGTGTATCAGCAATTCCCAGCACCGCTTCTTAACCGGCTGGAAAAGCACTGTTTAGACATGAGAACAATTCTGAGAGATTCCAGGCACCAGATCCATTCTGATTTGCAGCAGTGGCTTTGCTCGTTAGTGACTGAGAGTGGAAATAACGGCAAGCTCTTTGACATCATAATTGGGTACACAGACGACATGTGTGCATCAATTCTGCTACAGTGCTCCCAGGACATATTTGATGACTTTGATCTTACAAAGAGAGAGGTGATTCTGCAACAAGCTAAGGAAAAACTTATTTCTAGTGCAACACCTGAATTTGTCTTGAGAGTGAAGGGAAAACGAGAAGATATCTTTGACCTCTATTTTAGAAAACAGACTCACACCAATCTTTTGAATGTGCTAGAGTCACAGAGAACAGAGAATTCCTCAGGAACGTGTCTTCAGGTAATATAACTTTTATATATCTATACAAAATATATATAGATGTGAAAGGTTTTTAATTGATGAAGACTAATCATGTAGGTCTACTGTACATTAGAATAAGGTGATCATTGTTAACACACCACAGCGCACAACAATGAAATGTGTCCTCTGTTTAACCCATATGTGACTTTTGTGATATAGCAGGGGGCAACTAATTCAGTGCCCGGGGGCAGTACCTTGCTCAGGGTACCTCAGTGGTGCCTTGCTGGTCGGGGATTCAAACCAGCAATCTTTCAATTACAAGTGCGCTTCGCTAACCCTGAAGCCAGCACTATCCCAAATTTTTTTTTGTCAGAAGTGGGATTTGAACCCACGCCCCCAGGGGAGACTGCAATCTGAACGCAGCACCTGCGGCCCCTCACCCCCTTGCCTGTGGAACCCAGAGCCACCAGCCTTAACCTTTAATTATAAAACTGATTATGCATTATAAAAATGATTGAAAGCCTATACATAATAAAATATGTTCTGTATAACTTTGAAAGCACATAATTTATGTTTTATGAATTTCTGTATATATACATATATTAATTTTCAAAAATCACTACAGGTTTCTACGTACTCACGCCTGCTGAATCAAAAAGATGTGAAACTGATTAATGAAAAACTTAATATCAGCAAGCAGCATTCTTTCCTGTGTCATCTGACTGAATTCAAAACAGAACAAGCTTTTTGCCAAGCTTTAAGGTATGATGGAATTATTGCATTTAAAACAAAATGGAAAATATATAAAATATATGGATGAATTTTTACAGATTTTACAGATTTTTACATTTTAAAAACTGCAAAAATAAAGAGAACACTGTAGCATTTTAAGATTTAAGTATCTACTAAGGTAAACGATAATTTGTCAGAGGATTCAAAGTTTGTGTATATGTGTGGGTGGGTATACCTTACCTTATGGGGACCAAATGTCCCCACAACATGATGAATACCCATTTTTTAACGTTATGACCAGGATAGAAATAATCCAGCAAACTATAGGCCATTCAGTTTAACTTGCATAACTGTGAAAGTAACGGAAGCTATAATCTATAAAGTGGAAATGGTAGATTACCTGGGTGCAAATAACATTCCGGATTATAACAACTATGGGTTTAGGAGAGGTAGTTCCTGTTTAACTAATCTACTTGAGTTCTTTGAGGAAGCTAGAAAATTGATCACAAAGAGAAATTGATCGCAAAATTGCCTACAACATGATACACTCTCCAGAATGTCTTCAATGCCATCCCCTCAAACGGCTCCTGCTGAAACTTAAACAGCAGGGATGTTAGGAATCTTGACAGGAAGCAGTGGGTAGTTATTAGAGGCACAATGTCACAGTAGGCCTGCATTCATATTGGGGTACCGCAGGGTTCAGTTTTCGGACCACTGTTAGTCATAATCTGCACAACAAATTTGCAGTGTTAAATTAAAATTGCATGGTGTTTGTATAGATCTCACCAAATCAGTGTTACATTCAACACTTTAAGAGTTGCTTACAGCAACAAATACACCACACCCACATATGTCAGATTTTTTCTTAGCTTAAAAGCCATATGCAAAACAAAATCCATGAAAAGCAAGACCTTGTTTAATTTATTAGCACAGTTTTCTGATATTTTTGGCTTCCATTGAAATAAAGGAAGTTGATTATGAGAAAGCCCTTGCTGTGTATGTTGATGCTTCCATGTCCTACACTTGACAGTCTGGGGAAGCGATTAAAAGGCCAGGATCTCTAGGTGTGTGGAATGTAAGTCAAATGAGGTGATGCTAAGATTATATAGTTGCCTGGATGGCTAGACGAAAACTGCTTCACTTCCCAAACCTCTCCTTCTGTGTATTTGTTAAATTTCACCATACAACTCAATTAACCAAACAAATAATCAATCAATAAATCAATTAATTACTTAATTGAATGATTAAATGAAGTGTTGATTAGCCAAACCAGGTGTGCTAGTGGTCAAAAAAACATTACTGTATTGGATGGTTTATACAAATGCTGAGGTGACTTTAGAAGAGGTTTTGAAATGGCTAAGCTGAAACACTTTGACAGACATAATATCACCAAAAGGAAGATCATTTAAACATCATTTTCTTTAACCGACTAAGACCTTTGCACAGTAGAGTACCTATTGGGTTTATACAGTGCCATCTGATTATACTGCCATTTTCTTGTGAGCATCAAACATTGATGAAACTACTTGCTTGTTTGATTGATTTATATCTGCTGTCAACATTTTCATAACTTCTCATTTTGTGCTTGAAACCTATGTGTGGACAAAGGATTTCTGTCTGTGGATGTTTTTGCCTCAGGTTTCCATGACAATTTCACTGTAGCCAGCATTCTTGGCAAAACATCATCCAGTTTTTTGTCATTTACAAGATACGTGTATTTTTACTACAGATATGTTTTTTTTTTCTTCTTCAAATTTCTGCCCTGTTATATTCACACATATATAAGTCTTTAAAGCATTGTCTCCCCATATTTCACTATTTCTAGAAATTTCCTTCATTCTGATTTGGATGGCCGCAAACTCCTATTATTGCAGTACTACTTTGAAGATTCCCTTTCTAGTCAGAGGCTTCTTTCCTGCGTCAGGTAATATTTTTCATTGCTTCCATGTCAATAGAATTTATCCATTTTCAGCATTCATTTTGTAACCATTGTATTCAGTATTCATTTATCAGCAGTAAAATATGGTAAAATTGCTCGTCATGGAACAAACCTCAAGAAATTATATTGTGACATACAATAATTAAGAGCTCAGTGAAATTGGCAATTTACTACAAAATCATTCTATCTGGCAATTAAGGAACATCAAAACAAAGCTGATTTGTTGAAATCAAATGCAAAAAAAAAAACAATTACAGTCATTGACAGTAAAGCTTGTAGACTGTGCCATTATAGTTACATATTAGCATTGTTTTTGAAATAATATCAGACACTTGGTAGTCCTGGCTGTAGTATACTTTCTTAATTTAGTTTAAAGTATTTATTGTAGTATTTTTATGTTTAGGTACTGTGTTAAAAAACTCATAAGTCATGTACATGGAGTAGTTGTGGATGTTGTCCTTCTCACAAGACTTCCTCGGATATCAGGAGGATGTGGATACACTGCACTGGGTGGAGGTGAGAGAAAAGCCCATGTTTACTGCTCCTCCTTTTTCACCCATTTTCATGTAGAAGAGGATAAAAATGAGGGTTTCTCATTGTTTTGTAGATTTTAGTCACCCAGACATTTGTCCATTATACATTAAGTTGATCCCAGGCCAGTCCCTGGCAGAAACAGAGGTTGGCTAGAAATGCACAAGTTATTTAATTAATTATTTTTCTCGTGTTTGAAGTTCTAACATGTCACTAACTTAAATCATTGGTCAGGCATCAATGTACAAAGATCAAAAATTGAGAAGAGTCTGGCTACAGATACCCTGACAGATCTGAAGTCCACGGCGGTGCCAGTGTCATTTTATTGAGTCAAAGTCAATCTACTTTAATCAATGAATCCCCTGGACAAAACATAGTCAGAGTGGCTTGCAAGTTCTTTTGCTTTCTGGGGCATCTGATTCTCCCACAGGGAACACAAATGTCTTCGCTGAACTCCATTAATTCTGGAGCAGACATTTAGGCCATTCTGTTCCTTTGCAGAGGTGGTATAATAACACTATTCAATAGATCAGTGCAATCCACACATGATAGTGAATGAAACTATTAATGAAAAGCAGTAGCAACCTAAGCATGAAATGGGTTTTGTAGCTACCAAACAATAGTGATCAAAAAACACTTCCATACTTTCAAGCATTGTGAACAAAAAACGTTCCTCTTCTAAAGGGAAGATGTGTAATCACTTCCTTCAATACCGTGGAATTTTTGTAAAAGAAAAATACAATTGGATGACTTGCACATCCCACAGTTGATTAAAAAAATGATTCACAGTGGATTTGCAGCCAAGCTCTATCACCTAAATCGACTTCTTGCAAAAACCATAGGGAAGGACACAGGAAATGATTTGCACAAGCCCACCTGAGGACACATGTGTAGGTCATGCCGAGATGTTATCTGTGGCATCCTGAAGTTTCTTATAATATAATTGAGTTAAAGCCATAAGGATGGTTTTATTTACAGTATATATGTATATTATCGAATGCATCGATTGTGAATAATAATATATGTGTCACGTTGCGTGGGAGCAGCGTGCCTGGATGCGGGTAGCGCGGGGCAAACAAGGCGCTGACAGGCAGGAATATCCAAGATCGGGGTTTATTTGCGCGGAAACACGGGTAAACGCTACAAAACATCACAATGACTGATCTGATGATACGAACTCAGACGCGGACTAAATACAGAAAGCTGACCAGAACGAAACCAAAAACAGGTGACCACAATTGACAACAGCTGGAATCCATCAGGGGAGAGACACGAGGTAGCAGGGGGCGTGGCACATGAGGCTTGAACGGACAGGGTATGACAATATGTATGGACTTATTGTTATTGTTTTTAAAGATGGCTGGATTTGCTTACACTTGGATGAGCTCTTCACAACAAAGGAATTTCAGGCAACCATGTGTCAGTTAAGCAACATGACCATATCTGAGGTTTTCCAGAGAAGTATGGTCACCTTGGAACAAGGTACAAACTATTTTTGTCATCTACTTTTTTGGTGGTTAAATTTTATATTTTCTGGACTGAGTAGTTTACTGTCATAGTTTGTCATTTATTGTTTTTTTTCATACTGTAACTTGACCTGCTTTGACAGATGATGAATCTACAAACCTTCTAAGGCCAAATAAAATTGGACAAGTAAGTTTTTTAAGTAACTTGATCTGATAAAAATCATTATATATATATATATATATATATACAATTTTATTTAAAATTGTGAAAATCTGTTATTCATTCTGTCTTTGTTGTACAGGGCATGCTGATTGACACACTGTTCCTCATTAAGAAGTCCATGCAAAAGGGAATTATGCAGCTACGAGACAAACCAGACAATACGCAGAGGGCATTGAAGCGAATCAACATTCTCCACAGTTTACTGAACACACGAGACACTGGTATACATACTTGAAATTCAATCCAGAACTTCCTTAACAGCATACCACCAATTTCATATTATGTTATTTACAATCATCTTTTAAAAAATACCCCATCTCTCTTTTTGAAGTCTCAGATGTTTTCATTAAAACATTGGAGAAAAGAATTGTGGAGGTACTTCAGGCGCAAGAGGCTGGACAAAATAAAAGCTGGGTTGAATCTCAAGCTACATCTGACAAATTTGTAGAACATGGAGGGTCGTTTCGGTAATGTACTATGGGAGATTGACACTTTGTACTATAATGAAAACAGATAATGTAAGAGAATCTTAACTAATGTATTAGATTTTTAATATCATTAATATTAATCATTTCAGCCAGATGCTGTGGATTCAGATGGAGGACACCATAGCTTCAGCCATGGCTCAGATTTTAGCAGTGTTGGATGGAGATAACAATCTGGACCATATTGCTGATGGGCAGACCTCTGACAGTGCTGTGGCTGACTTGTGGCTGAAAATATTCCAAGAAAAGGAACTCCTGAAAATTCCAAAGTAAGGTTACTAGGGGTCAGTGAGTACAGGGCTCCCTGAATCTGTTCATCTGTTCAACCAACAAAATTATCTGTGCCTGTATCCATATAATGGGCAGGGCTTAATATTGTATATAGATGGGGTTTAACACATTAGGTTCGCAAGCTTGCTATATTTCCATATGAATATATATATATATATATATATATACATATACATATATATATATATATATATGACTCTTATTTGTTTTAAATTGACCATATTAGTTTAGTATGTTGCACCAAGAATGCATTCATATATGGCCATTAGGACTGACTGATCTAGGGAAAATATGTAATTTTTTTTTTGGACAGGTATTGCGATTGGCATTTGATATATGATATAATTTTTTTTTTGTCAAACTTCAGTTCAATATTCAGCATCTGAGGCAAAGTGGCACCAGGCATCATGTGGGTGTCTTTGCCAGCATGAGCCTGATCCAGTTTTTCGGTCTAGTTGGGAGTTAAGGGCTTTGCTCAAGGCCCCATAAACTATTCTATATAAATAAAATTTAATGTTTTCGTTATGTAAGATTCCACAAACTAATAATTTACATTGTATCAATATTATTTAAATAAAACCAACAAGCCAGCTGAATCCTTTTTTTAGTGTAGCTCTAAATGCAACTTCCATGCACATTTCCATGTGACCTTTATATTTCCCTCAAAATGTTCATGCCTGCTCTCTACCAATTGTAAATATGTGAATGTTTTCAGGGTTTGTCAGATTTTATAAATCTGAAAATCCTCTTCCCCAAAAGCATAAGAATTACACCCTTGCTTTGGCCATTTTACACAGGCAGTTACAGACTTGCCAATCAGGGTTTCGAGTATTATTATATATAGGCTAGTCAGTCAGGAGCGCACAATTATCTTGGATCATTTAATTTAGCTTGGCTAATCCAAATTTTCTGTGACTTTGAAGAACCAAAAGAGCCAGATAACTGTATCTGTGATTAGACAATCTGGCACAGGTCCTATGATCTTGGAAGTTGTAATCAATGTTCAGGGAATTCCCTACCAGGCTGGGTTGTGAAAATGTTGTGAAATTAAGCAAAGTTATCTGTAAACTTCGTCAGGCCACGGTACTTCTGAAGGTAACACAACAATCCTATTTAACCACCATGAAAGAAAGCATCTGACAAAACTTTATTTAATATTTAATATAAAGTTCAACTCAGGATTGAACTGAAATTTTGAGAACAGAGCCTTTAATGCAATATGTTGTTTTAAATGGTGGCAATAGATAAGTCATTAGGCTTGTTTGAGACAGATATTCTTGACAGTACATGATCCCCACTCCCCCGACACTGCTCAGTGACTATTTCAAAATTCCAGGGTAACAGTATAATATCTGGATGGTATTATGATTGAAAACGAAGATATTGCCCTACCCAGTATGTATCCATGCAAAGTAAATGAGTTGTCTAAGCATTACAAATTACACAATTTGACTCAATGGAATGCAGTTTTTTTGTGTGTCATGCAGGTCAAATACAAGGATATTCCTCAGGGGAAGTCTGGAATGATTTCTCCTTCTCTCATACAACTGACTCCTGTTGGGCCAGGAAAATATTGTGTAGTTAATGGATATGTGGGAGGGCCGGTGTGTGTAGCAGCCAGTGTTGATGTCACTGATGAAAGTATTGAAGAAAATTTGGGTTGACAGAGGGGTTTTTGCATGATAACTTTTTTTGACACCGGCCTGTCATGGAAGATAAATTTATAGGTAGGTAGGCAGGCAGGTAGGTAGGTAGGTGGGCGATTGATAATCATTGCAACTGAATTAATCTATGGTTTTGTCTTTTAGATCCCAGGAAGCCATATCGGTATTTTCCTCAGTCAATGTTACCAACTTCTCATACACAAGCAGATTTCCATTCAGTTTTATTCTGAAGCCAAGGTTTGAACAGCTCTGGAATCAAGTGCATAAACTCCAAGGTATTAAAATTATGAAAATATAATAACAGATTTGTTGTTAGGCTGAATAATTTATCATATTGTTTAATTTAATCATCGGATGTTTGAAAGGAGATTGAAATATGCTTGGTGTGCTTTGAAAAAGTCAAATTTTAACACAGTTATTGCAAACCTTCTGTTAATGTGATTTCCAGGGTTTTCACCACTGCCTAAACTGCAAGAGGTTGAAAAATGTCTAGACATGATTCACTTTCAGTGGATATATGACATTAAGAAAACACACACATTGTTTGCAAAGTATGCTGAGGATCTAGTAAACATGTCAATGCCAAGACACCCAGAAGTCAATAAGGTACGAGCCAGTACTCACATATTTAAACATTTTGTAGTTATCCAGTCATTTGTAGTGCATTTGTTTCTTAAAGCTCATATCAAGTATTAATTATTTGCATCTTTGTGCGTAGAGTAACACTTTTAAAATATTTATGAGACTGTGATTTTCTCTGGAATATACATAAGGAGTATAGGGCTGAGTTTAAGGATTTGATTTATTCTGTCTCTGGCAAAAAGTACTTTGACATTCTTATCAGTGGAGATCTTTGGAAAGAATGCTAACTAAAGACATAAATGTGAATATATAGTTAAGTAACATGGAGTGTAAACATGTAAAGAACCTTTCTTTCTCAGCTATTTTCAGAAGCCCTTGTGGAACTATCCCAACGCGTGTATGCAGACTTAACTCAGGATCATCCTGAAAATGTGTCTCTCATTTGGCTCCATGTCACATACGAGTACATGCGTGACAATCATCAGATTTACCAAAAGCTGTCTCAGCAATACAGTAGCTTGTTAGCTACAGGGCAAGCCAAGGAGGCTACTCAGGTCAGTCCCTGAAAATAAATAAATAATGGATTTTCCTTCATTAGTATTAGGATTACCAAGACTTTGTGTTTTAAGTGATTAAATTGTTTCTTATAGGCTATCAAACTTATACTAAAGGAACTTGGGCCCACTGATGACAAATTGAAGGGTTTTGAGAGCTGCCAGAAATGGCTAAAGGACGTCAAATCAGTGTCAACTGCTGTGGAGTTCATTACCTCAGAGGATTCATTAATTTGGCATCATGGGGAAAATGGAAAAGCCTTGGTCAAAGACATACAGTGGGGTTCCATCATTTCATTACAGAATAACAATATATAATTGAACTAGTCTTTAAGCAATGAGTATTCAAAGGTTTTTTGCAGTATTGAGTATTTTAAGGCATAATTTCTGTATGTGCAATTACTGTTGAAATCAGGTATTTTGATGCCGGTTAATCATAATTTGATTTATTGGCAATTAGTGCTATATTCTATATGAATATGTTATGAGTAAACTATTGCGCTTGTATTTGTAAGTAATGCCATTACTCAGTATTGCCAAACAAGTCAAGATCTACGAGAACCAACTGGACATTAAGTGTTGGTCTCATACTGATCAAGTTCAAAAACATTACAATATTCTACTTTCCTTTCTGCTGTTGCTAAAAAAAATGCTGCATGCTGATGTGAAATTTAACGAACCTGGAGGATTTATAAAATGGCAAGCTTTTTAAGTGATGATTAATGTGCAGTTTTGGTCCTGTATGTGACTTAAACGTAATTTTCTTTCTAAAGACTGCTGTGGCACAGTACACAGGTGGTGTACTTGCTCATCGATCACCTTTTCTACGAGGAAACTGAAATAGATGAAAAATTGCTGAGCATTGTTACAAAGAATTGCAAATTCCTTTGGAAGGTAATCAATATGTTTCATTATTTTGTGTTCTATCATGGACTGAAACCACAGCCCTGTACTGCATTTTAGGGTAGTCTTTACAGTAAAGAATGACATAAACTTTTTTAAAATGATAAAATACTGTTTCCTCTTCTAAAGTAAGGGAGGATGGCCTTTTTCTGCATATGTCTAAAATGTTCTGCATATGTCTGTTTAACAGAGATTGGACTCTAAAAAGGAATCAGACATAGAAAACACTTTTAAATGGATGACACAAGTGCTGAAGCAGTGCAACACGAATGCCTGCAACATCTATCTGTGAGTGGGATGATTTCACTTCTGAGTCCCTTTGAATATCTAGCATCGAGGACTTCTTGTTTTATCAAATAATACTATCTAATACTTATCTCTGTATTCTTGTATTTGCTTTTTATTAATCCATTTAGGAATGTGACCTGCAGAGTATCCAGGATAATAAGTTCTGCAGTATTGTTATTGGCAGTTGCCTTCTAGTAGTTTTTAAACAAAGAAAACCTTTAGAATTTAAGTTAAAGCAGCACATCTTAAACCCAAATAAGTTAGCAAAAAATAAGCCAGTCAGTTATTTAAAATTAATAATGCAAAATCTTGTAAAACTCAAAAGTTAAGAGGTAGTGGTACATATATTTTGATACCATTCTGCTTAGATTTTCTAGGAAACCTACACAAACATGTAACTCAGAATTATCACTCAATGCATTTAAGTCAACCTAGTTCAGTGCATAACTATTTAATTTAACAAAAACTTGTGAATGAGAATCTCATACTTAAATTGAAATGTTGTGAAATTAAACCCTTAAGCACAACACAAAAATATTTATGAAAGAAGCTAATGCAATTAAAAGTAACATTTGAGTTTTACAAACTTTGGCATTATGACTTTTAAACTTAAAAATATGGAGGCAGTTATGTTTTTTTTTTTTGATTTCTTGAACTTTCTTCTCAACTTGTTTGGGTTAACAGCACAGAATTTATTATCTACCAGGGCTCAGAGAATGCAAGACTCCCCCTAGTGGTACAGGAGTGCATTTTACCTAGAGCAGATATGATGGGTGGAGGTGTCATTGCTCTGACAGTGACTACGGAAAACAGAACCAATCAAACCATGTTGCTCATTTAATATTCACATTTTCATTAGGCTTTATGTTTAGAAACCAAGGCTTGATCCTTTGGGTTTTATGGATTAAGTGGTATAGACTAATTGGCTCCTTGCACTGTACTATACTAATACTGTAAGTACAGTACATAACTGTAGGAGTTTCTCTAGCATGAGCAGGTTTCGGTGTATCATGGTTAAGGGTGGGGGCTGAGCTGGGACGAGAAACAGAACACCGGAATAAATAGCTTGCAGAGTTTTTTTTTAAGAGTTTGGCAAGATTTCTGTTTTATCCCACAGGCACATTGGCAAATCCAGAGGGATAAACGTTATCTAGTCAAACAACAAAAGAAATTCTGCTTCGTGACACAAATGCTCTGTTGTAATTTTTTGGTTCTGATTGACAGTCCTAAGACCCTTTTTCCTACACAGCAAATGTGCCAGTGTTAAATTAACACTGCATGGTGTCTATATGGGTCCACACAATTCAGTGTTACCTTTAACACTTTATAGTGTTAATACTTATTAACACTTATAGTGATCAGTTTACAACCTAGAGTGTTAAGACAATGTGTCTCCACCTCTTCTCAAATTGCAAGCCCATTTTCTCTTTCTATGCAAACTTTTTCAGTTTAGTCTTCGATGACCTGTGGTCATGTAGTGTAAATTAAAGAACATTGAAAAACTTTTTTTTATGAATGTTCTTTTATTTAAGCATGTATAAGGTCGGTTTTTTCAGTCAGGATAAGAAAAAAAATAGTCAAACTCTTTTGACAACTGCCTGTAGTATAAACGTGAGTGCAATATCTGGCACCAGTCACCAAACAGAGATTATGAAGCTAGACTGTGTTAGATGCATAACATGATTATTTAGCAGGGCTGAGAAAAGGGGAGAGCTATCTTAATCGATGAAGGAGTGTCCACTTAGTGCGTTTCCAATGAAGCAAATATAATGGGTGGTGGCTTCATTGCTTTTAGACCACAACTTGGGATAGAAGAACAAACCAAATCCATCCATTTTCTATACCCGCTTGTCCTACGGGGTCGCGGGAGGTTCGGAGCCTATCCCAGAAGCAACGGGTACGAGGCAGGGAATAAGCCTGGACAGGGGGCCAGCCCATCGCAGGGCATACCCACACACCATTCACTCACACAGACACTTTAGTAACTCCAATCAGCCTCAGCATGTCTTTGGACTGTGGGGGAAAACCGGAGTACCCGGAGGAAACCCCGCAATGACACAGGGAGAACATGCAAACTCCACACACATGTGACCCGGGCAGAGACTCGAACCCAGGTCCCAAATGTGAAAGGCAACAGTGCTATCCACTGCACCATCACAAATCAAATCACTTTGCTGATTTAATATTTGGATTTTCTTTAAACTTAATTTTTAGAAACCCGCCACAATTGAGGATGGTATGGCACTGATATTAGTCCTTGCGACATTCGGGGTTACCTGTGTTGTTGTATGCTAATTGGAGTAGTTTAGTTCTTATATTTGTATTTTTGCAAGTAAATATCCTTAAGAGATGTATATGGTTGAGAAAACCTAAGCAAAGAAGAAAGACAAAATTGATTTTCTGTAGCATTTTCTTTCTAGCTGATGCCTCTGCTACTTAAGCCGTATAGACTAAACCATCGCAACTAGCTAGCACACAAGACCCATTTTTGTGGTTTTTGTTTTCATGCCCTATTCATCACGATCGCAATGGATCAAAAAAAAAAATCAATTATGTCAAAAACAGTACTGTGTCATGCAATGGAAATATACATACAGCACCATTGGTCTACGGGGGAGTGGGCAGTACCAGGAACTGCACAGAAAGGGTACCACAACTGTCTTAATACTTTTCAGCATATATTAATCATCCAAGGGCAAGATTGGTAATCAAATACATCCCCACACCATTAAAATATTTTGGACTCAGGAAACATGTCCTCTACATGTCCAACAGCTTTTTTTCTGATTCAACATGCTATAAAAATACATATCAGAAAAAAACCACCAGGACTTCAACCTTCAAAATAAATCAAAACTAAGCCAGCAAAACCTCAGCATGAAACAAGAAAAAGCTGACTCTTTCTCATGATGGTGGGTAAATCTGGGATGGCTCTTCTGATCCTCCTGACTTGATTTCATGTGGAGGTGGAGACTCATTGACTTAACACTCTAGGTTGTAAATTGAACAGTTTAAGAGTTAACAAATATTAACATTGTCAAAACGACACTCAAATAACACCGCAAAGTGTTAAACATAACACTGAATGGTGTGTACCCATATAGACACCATGCAGTGTTAATTTAACACTGGCACATTTGCTGTGTAGTTCCAAGTAATCAGTGCTATGGTTGCACTGCCGATGTAGCTAAACTGAAGGCGTAATAGGGCTTCTCCAATAACAAATGCTTATATCTTGTGAACGGAATATCGCTTAAAGAACATTGGATTCTGAGTTTTGAAGGTGGAAGTGATGACATGCTCGCTCTCGTTTCTCGGAGATCCGAGAAATATCTCGGACAACACAGAGGATCCCGAGTTCAGAATCCAAAATGGCTGTGCCCTTTATCAACAGGAGGGAAAGTTGTAGTTTTATCCTGTTTAAGCACTACTTCTCATTTGTGGCTCATTAAATCGGTCACACACACTATACCGTCCAACATATCTGTTGACGTGTTGCTACGGAGTTTTATATGTGAAGCACTGCGCGTAATGTGTTATCAAGTGATATTGCTAACAATGGCTACCAATTAACCGGTCTAGAATTGGATTTCATGATTAGTCGGATTACTTGTCTTATTTAAGGCACTTCGGGCTAATTGTAAGTGAACTAAGATAAAGGCAATTTAAACTGAGGTACCTTAAATCCGACAAGTTGTCCAGCTAAGCAAAAAATTTTTCATATGAGTCCATGGTATTGCTACTTCTGTGGCAAATGGAACATATCCGACTCGGTTTTCCCTAGTTTCTAGCAGATGTGATATAATATTGGAATCCAAAAATTGTATCCCAAGGGCAAATGGAATACAGCATTAACTATCTTTAGACAATCGCTCTAGATTGACACTCCATTAGTATTAAAGAAGTAAAAATTTTAGGTCTCTAGGTATGTTTTTAAGGGTTGCAGAACCAAAAATCACACCAAAGCTAAATTCATACAACAAAAGTGATAGTGTTTATTGGCTCCTGCTGAATTGTTTTGTGGTTTATTGGTTTAGAGAACATTTTTGGTTAGCTGTAGCCACCACTGTTCCTGAGGAAATCTCCTCTAAAATCTACTCAATTGCATACTGTTTTGTTGTCTTACCTTTGAAAGAATGGATGTTATAGGAAGGCTTTCTTCCATTTGTTGATTATGTGTAATGTCATACCTTGTAGGACAACTGAACTGATTACAATAAGTGAAAATTTCAAGGCTTTGTTTTATCTCTGTTGTGTTTAGGTAAATTCAAAACATACGATACAAGAATGAATTTTAAATTTAAATGCTTTGCCTGGAAATTAACTTATATATATATATTATATATTACCAGAGAAATGCTTGGAAATTAATTAAATGCCTTAAATAGCTTTTGAAATTAGGAAGTGTAAGTAACCTGAACTTAAATTAATTCAGGGACAATGTTGTTTTATTGTCTATGCTCTGTAAAGTGACCTTGGGTATCAGAAAGGCGCCCACAAATAAAATGTATTATTATTATTATTATTATTATT
>JABFEB020000137.1:58436-79673 GCA_019775895.2 Stomatorhinus ivindoensis
ATATATAAATGCCAGGTTCACTGCAGTACAATTGTACCAGTATATTTATATTTCATTTTTTTAGCAGATGTTTTTTTTCTTTTAAAAGGCATTCCATAGATGGAAAAATTAATGGATGTTAGTTAACACCTGGATTATTATCATTAAGGAGAAATAAAACCATTAAAAACACCTTTGTAAACTGAAATAAAATAAAATACAAAAATTGGATTCTCTAATGATCAAATATATGAAATACATATTGTACC
Organism: Stomatorhinus ivindoensis; assembly: GCA_019775895.2. Classification (NCBI taxonomy): domain Eukaryota; kingdom Metazoa; phylum Chordata; class Actinopteri; order Osteoglossiformes; family Mormyridae; genus Stomatorhinus; species Stomatorhinus ivindoensis. The sequence continues at coordinate 58,685 of JABFEB020000137.1, forward strand.
TCTGGCGGGCGCATGTCCCCGCATGCAAGTGTAAATAGCCCTTGTTGTTGTTGTTAATGGATGCATTTCCCTATTGTCATCTGTGTGTTTGCCTGTGTCAATTTTCAGTCTATCCCTAAAAATATAAAAGCTAAATATAAAATATCTTTAAAATGAAACGGATAAATCCACACTAACACTAAAATTGGTTTCTAATGAAAACGAAAAATACTATAAAAGTATTAAATATATAAAAAACTCAAAACTATAATAACTCTGGTTAAGACTCAATGAACAAACGGTCATATGTCTCTGTTTGCATGTCACCCTTAAATTTTGGTATTTCCTTTTTTAATTAATGCTTATTGTTTTACAGGATCAGATTTACACCTCGGCCCAAGAATCTCTGATAATGAAGGCCACAGAAAGCCTTTGTTTTGACCAGGATGTATTTCAGCGCACCACTTCAGAAGTGACATATGAAGATCTGCACACCATAGCCAAAATAAGGTTTGGCATCACAGTAGCGGCAAGTGTAATTGAATGTTTGGTGTTGAAAAAAGGTAAATTTGACTTTTTACCTTTATTGCCTATAATTTAAAGCATACGTCCTGTTGACATACATGTTTTCAGTGTTTTCACCTGTTTATTTGTTTTATATTAATTATAAAAATTGCACATTACCTAACATGCATTGCTCATCCAGTGATTAAGAATCATCTATATTTTGTTCGATTCAGTTAATGTCACAGGTTTATATCAGTATTTAGAAGGCCTCTGCGGAGTGGTGCTGCTTAACAGACAATGACATTAAAAATAAGTATTTAGGGGATCGTGTGATGCAACAACCTGAGCAGACATAGAGCGTTTGTCACCTCACAGATTTACTGTACATTTAACTTTTTAACATACTTTGTCAGATCAGATCTGCAATTTGTACTAATGGCAAAACAGAAAAAACTGCCATTCATCGTGATGTGTTTAAAGTCTTTATGGTTTGGGATGGTTGTACATTCAGTGCTTCACATGTGTAGGAATTTACAGAGTTTATAAACTTAAATAATTTCCTCAAACAGTTTGAGTTTAACTAACTTCTCAGGTTTTACAGTGTAGATATGGGCCACCCATTTTGTACCTGTCTGCCACCCATATGGGCTTGCAATTTGGGAAGACACATTGTCTTAATACTCTGTTGTAAATTGAACAAATAAGAGATATTAACACTTTAAAAACAACACTCACTGCACACTGCTAAGGGTTAAAGGTAACACTCAATGTGGACCCATTCAAACACCATGCAGTGTTAATTTAACACTGGAACATTTGCTGTGTAAGGTTTAAGGCAATGTGTTTCCTTAAAGGAACTGGGTAGCCACAACTAGGTTAAAAGTTGTCACAACTATAGAATGTAATAATAAATCTTAAAGGAAGAAAACTGAGTAAATAAAACTTAAATAGTAGCATTTACATAAGGAAGATGCATTTAAGTAATTGTTACTCAAGTCATTTAAATCAAACTAATGAATGCAGCTGATGCTCTTAACTTGATTTAACTAAGTTGCTTAAATCATGGATACTTAAGTTACTTTTACTCAATGCAAAAAAATATTTTTACTTTAATTATTTGAGTTCATAATCTTAAACAATTTAAGGCAATTGATTTCCTCAAAAAGATTGAGTTGAACTAACTCGTCAGGTTTTAGTATAGTGATCATGAAGTAAACTAAGAGGAAATGAGTTAATGCAACAAACTGAAATTTTATCGCCACAACTTAAAATGCTTCAAAAATCAAAGTATATTCAAAAGAACTGAGTTACTACTCAAACAATTAATTTTTTTGTCAAATTTTGGAAATGAGTGAATCCAATTTTTAGGAAAAAAATATTTTTTATTATGAAGTACTGTTTTGCAGTGCAGTCCTAGTCTGATCCAACTATATAGCCCTTAATCATGGCTATCAGACAAAACCCAGATATTCAGGGAGCAATGATAAACAGCAGGTAATAAACAGCATAAGATTTATCTTTACGCAGATGATGTTCTTTTCACATTAATGAACCCCGCTAAATCATTACCAGCCTTTACTGTGTGCATTACAGAATTTGGTATAATATCTGGGTATAGTCAGTTTTGACAAATCAGAAATAAAGACCTTAAACAAAGTTGGAACCACCAAATCATCCTACTGTATGTCAAGCCTTTTCATTGGGCTCCATCGGGAATTGCATATTTAGGAATCAGGGTTACCCCAAAATTAATCAGCTTTGCACAGAAAATATTACAGAACACCGGAAGATTTCATATTATGCTTGAGTGGGGACAGCCTTGCATGGCTAAGAATGTCTTGGTATTCACTGCTTTGCTGTGTGATGCATAATGATGTGTGCAATGAGATCCTGCAGCTGCCTTCTAGAATTTCATTTGCATCATATATAAAGAGTTATAATATAATATTTTACATAATATTTATATTTCACCATATATTTATAGCAAGTATAAAGCGGGAACTTCCTAAATGTAAAACTCATGTAGACTACTAGGTTTATGGGAATTCAGCTATTCTGTAAGGCTGTATCAGTACAGCAGTAGGTCTAGGGGTATCAGAAAATCCACTTTTATGTTTGCTTGGAAATATCCCTGACTCTCTTAAACAATATGGAGAAGTTATTCAAGCTCTCTTAATGCTTGGCTAAGAAGTCCATAATGGTAAAGTGGGTTGGGGATGAACACCCCTCTATCTACATGTGGAAGTCTGATTTCCAAGGCTCTGAATCTGCAAAAATAGGATATTGTATCAATGGTGTCACGGCTGGCAGCGAGTCGGTGGCATTGGGCAGGCAAATGTAGCCGGTAACCAGGAGCACGGGGCAGAAACGGGGCTTATTCAGGCAGGACGCAGGGCAGACGCTAACACCACGTAGCACTGCACAGTGTACAACAGTACACAGCAATGACTGATCTGGGGAAGGCAGACACAGACGCTGACTAAATACACGCAGGGATCACTCGACAACAGGTGGCCACGATCAGGATCAGACACTAGGTAATGAGGGGGCGTGGCACACACGAGGCTCGGTCAGGCAGATCATGACAAATGGAAGGACTGATCTTCTTTGCAGAAATGGAAGACACCATTGGAGTGTCTATGAGTCATATTTGTACTTAACGAATCAGTTGTGGTCAGATTCCTGACTTGAGGACATTATATGAATTGATTCATTTCATCATTTAACCTCACTATGCTGTTTCTCTTATTAAGTTGTGTGCCTTTTTGATCATTTATGGATCAGACCTATAGCATCATGCTATGTTATGTGACATCTGGCATATGTTTTGTTATATATATGTTTTGACTGTTTGTTTAATGGAAAATTTAATTAAAAATATTAAAAATAATAAGCATTTTCTTGCTTTAAGATACAGATTCCCATGGGTTGAACAAAAAAGATCTTCTGCAGGTATTGAAGGAAGTCGTACCAAAGAATTTATGGGTCCAGACATTTTTGCTTCACAACCTGTACAAACTCATTGGCTCCGAGAATATTGAACTTATTCTTCACACTGAAGACTTAAGATGGATTTTACCGAGTGACTTCGAAGAGAAACAGGTATAAAAGACACAGAAAATATCTTTCAATGATATGTCAGACAGCACATTTTCCCTGCTGTATATCCATCCATCCATTATCTATACCCACTCGGGTCGGGGGGGTCCAGAGCCTATCCAGAAGCAACGGGCACAAGACAGGGAATAACCCTGGATGGGGGGGCAGCCCATCACAGGGCACACTCACAAACACAGCTACGAGCAATTTAGCAACTCCAATCAGCCTCAGCATGTCTTTGGACTGTGGCGGGAAACTGAAGTACCTGGAGGAAACCCCACGACAACACAGGGAGAACATGCAAACTCTACACACATGTGACCCCTGCGGAGACTCAAACCCAGGTCCCAGAGGTGGGAGGCAACAGTGCTAACCACTGTACCACCATGCCGTCCAATGCTGTATAGCACTTGTGTGAAATGCTTTAAAGTGTTTTATTATTTTTAACACAGCTGTTTCTGAGAGCTATGTCTATCACAGCTACACTGGTAAATTAAAAAACATGCTTAAAAAGTTACACGTGTTAAATTTAAGCATATTCTCCCCTCATCAACGCGGACACACCCACCACACTTAACCCGAAAAAGATACCAATAGAAGAAGTGTAATTAACTGATCAAGCAAGAAAAAGGGGGTTTGCACCCTTCATGATTTTAGCAACATTGAAAATGTAAAGCATGGTCTGTTTCATTCATATTGTCAACCGCATTGGAATCCACAAAACACCATTTATTTTGATAATGATAGCTTGGTGGTTGATTAATATGTTTAGGTTTGGTTTATGTTCATGTTATGAACATAAAAATCCTTCCACAAAAAACAAAATGCTACAGTAAAATTAAATGCTTGAATTTTGTGCAGAGCCATTGATAATCTAAATATACTAGGTAAAATATTCAAATTTTTTTAATGTATAGCTCTGATTTAAGAACATAAGAAATTTACAAATGAGAGGAGGCTATTCAGCTCAACAAACTCATGTACATTTAATTATTTCTGAACTATATTCCTCAAATAGGGACAGCTGAATGTTGTTTATGTATGTGCTTACTGTTTATGTAAGATGGAAATTATTTTTGGAATACAACTGTGATTTTTCATGCATCTATACATGAAGAAGAGTGACAGGATTTTTAACACTGTGTGTGTTCTGTGGTTTGTTTTCTCTTCAGGAGAAATATGCAGTGAAATGTGAAATACTCATGGTGTATGGAGAAATTAACGATAAGACTTCATTTGGAAATCCTATCTCCAACACAAAAGAGGTAATTCTTTTCTATTAATGAGTATTTCTAAAGTAATGAACTTATATGCGTACTGGATAAGTATGTTAATAGCAACTTTTCCTTTTTAAACTTAATATTTGATTCAAGAGGCCTTGGAAATTGACAAACTTACAAGTGAAATATCTGAATTAATATTATACTTAATTGTTAAAACTATTTAAAATGTTAATATTGGGGCATACTACACCAATAAAGTTAAAGAAATCTTTTACCTTTTTAAATTTACAGACAAACACTACCTGAAAAATGTATATAATAGATCCAGGATATTACAGATTTTCACCTTTGTATAATATATATTTCTTCAATTATGCAGATACTTTTTACTGTATATATCAGTCAGTGAAACATGAACATAAGCCCCCCCACCACATTATACAATTTTACATATTCAAGGGCCCCTGTGAAATGTTGGAGCCCCTGAATCTGCTAGGGTACCCCAGCCTCTCTGAGGGCCCTGGATGAGCATGACATTCGCCATTAGCAATCAGTAACATGTAAGATAAATCGTAAACTAAAATCTAAGATTATGTTACTCACTGATTCTTGGGAATTTGGATTATTCTGAAAATAAAAAATTACTTAAATTACAAAATCTGAAGATATATCATTATAGACCAAGGTCTTGGCTGTTCAGCAATGTACCAGTGCAACTTCCTCATTTGGTATTTTTTTCATAAGATAGGCATTTTTTTCAGTTATTTGTTTTTGTCAACATAAAATCAAAGTTGAGTGTAATGATTGGGGGGGATTTGGGGGGGGGGGTGGTGGTGTTGTGAATGGTGGATAAGGTAAGCCAAATGAAATAGTGAATAGTAATAATAGTGAATTGAGAGAGAGAGGGAAGGCACCCCCCCTCCCTTAGGGTTGGACGATATGGAAGAAATATAGGGGGAATTACATCCATCCATCCATCCATTATCTATACCTGCTTATCCTACTGGGTCGCAGAGGGTCCGGAGCCTATCCTGGAAGCAATGGTCACAACCATGGACGGGGGGTCAGCCCATCGCAGGACACACCCACACACCATTCACTCACACAGGCACACCTACGGGCAATTTAGTACCTCCAATTTGCCTCAGCATGTCTTTGGACTGTGGGGGGAAACTGGAGTACCCGGAGGAAACCCCACAATGTCACAAGGAGAACATGCAAACTCCACACACATGTGACCCAGGCAGAGACTCAAACCCAGGTCCCAGAGGTGTGAGACAACAGTGCTAACTACTGGGGGAATTACATCAATAAGAAATACAAAAGAGGTTAATGAAACATCACAGGTCATATTGGTATTTATCAACAATTATATTCTAGCCTCCACTGAGGACCATTTGGAGGTTTTTGTCACCACTGTAAGACAGAAAACCTGACAGCGGTGATGTCTGACGGTGGTGACAAAAACCTGCTCTTTCACAGGATATGCATGAGTTGTTCACATTAGCCATTTTGTTTCCCCTCTGTTGCTAACTAATTCAGACATCTTCATAAAAAGTATAGATTTATGTTATCTAATCTAATTTTTTTTTTACAAAACAGACGGTGTTGACATGTTATGGTTGTGACAGTAGCAGTGTCCAAAAATATGAACAAGTTTAAGAGAAAATAGAAAACTTACAGGAGCTTGAGTGATCTTGAAGCATACAGTAAAGCTGAAAATGGGGTCCTCAGGAATGTAGTTGACCTTGTAGTTGCCTGATTTTATGACATTTTATAAATCTTATGGTGGTGATGAATATGTGGGACACATTTTGAGAAACCACAAAGTAATAGTAAATATTGTTCAAAACTCACTGTAGTTTTTAATACATATTACAATGTACTCTTTCATGTGGTAAAGATACTATTCAGTTCAATTATTACTTTTTGTTTTTTTTAATCAGAGTTGAAATGATTATCCCCTATCTTTTTGATTTTGTATTGCAATGGCCCAGCATATAATCATTAAATTAATAAAAATAAAAATTAGCCTATAAAAGAACCTTACATAGGTGCAAAGGACCCTTTAATTATAACCTTGGTTCTTTTTATTCATGAAAATGTTATTAATTTCCAGCAGAATGAGTACTTTACTTAGTGGGATGTGTTTTAAGATCAGTGTACTTTAATTTTTAAATGCATTGCTTTTTTCCTGTTTAATAATAGTTAAATTTCTTAATTTTAAAGTAGCCAAGTCAATAAACCTTAAAGCACTTCTCTTGTGAGTCCTCAGAAGTCCAAAAGGTAGTTTTATAGCTCCTCTTATTCTCTTTTTTCATGATATTGATGAAAACCAGGAGATTCTCATTCTGCGCACAACACTGAAGGCAGTAAAACTACTTATTTATGGTGATGATTCACTGGTAAGTTGCTTTTTAAGTCCATCTATGCTACCATTACAAAAAAAAGCAGTTTGTGCAGATTAGCTGTTCCTGGTCCGCTTAGATACTGCATACTGGTCTGTATCCTGACTGGCCAGCTGGCAGGTTTCCAAACTGGTCATGACTAAGATGACCCTTTCTGGTGGGGAGACTCTGCTAAAAATGAATTAAAAATGAAAAGCAAAGCAAACCAGAATGTGTTATATTGTGCAAACCAGAATGTGCTATATTGTGCATGTGAAACAGTGTGAGATTAGCTTATTTGCAACATAGTTGTATTCTTTACAATAATAAATTGTAATTACTGGAAAAACTCACCAGAATCAAATGCCACTCATCGACTCTCTTACTCATAGATCTCCGGGATTAAAAAGCACCTGGAAACAGACGATAAATGGAAGGTACCAGCACAGATCTGTGACAGAATGAGTGAGGACCGTCTGAAAGGGGTGGCACAGGAGCTGGCCCTTCATGCTTCTAGCTTGGCTCTCTTGGTGCTTCATACTGCACTGGTGGCCCACCTGTCCTCCAAGTCTGAGATGCACCTTCTCAGAGCTCTCTGCTTCCGCCCACGCGGTGCTGAGGTTTGTGCCACAATCCATGTTTTACTGTTGAACATATGCATATGTGATGTTTTGTATTCCTTGGCACAAAGAATGGAAAATAAGGCAAAATTTTTGTGGTGGTATCCGCTGTCAGTTCCCCCAGACAGATGAGATGCCCCAGGACTGGCAGTTTGAATGCTTAAGATAAGATAGATAACAACAGCAACCCTGCGGAAAGGAAATGCATCCACACACCTGCCAGAACAGGATGCCCACCCACCTTGGTCTCTAACCAGTGAAGCGTACCCTCCCCCCTCCTCCCCCAACCAACAAAACCAGGAACATGAGTTTTTGTCTGCATGCATTTATATGTCCATATATATGTATACAGGCGGTTGCTACAGTATTATTCAGTTCTGTGATTCTATGGGTACCATAATTTCCTCTAGCAGTCCAAAGGTTTGTGATTAGGTGCATTTGTACATGTAAGTTTCCTTTAGTATCTGATTGACTATGAACCTGTGAGGGACTGGCACCCCATCCAGGGTCTCCCCTGCCCCGTACCCTGTGAGGGACTGGCACCCCATCCAGGGTCTCCCCTGCCCCGTACCCTGTGAGGGACTGGCACCCCATCCACGGTCTCCCCTGCCTCGTACGCTGTGAGGGACTGGCACCCCATCCAGTATTTTTAAATCTATTAATTGTTGAATGAGACCTGCATTTGCCAAATATTACATCTGTAATTTGCCTTTCCTAAGCAAATGTTTCTGATTTTGACAGAATTGGTTCCTCCCCACGATGCCTGATCTGGTGCATAATACAGAGGGATGGCAAAAAACATCAAAAACGGAAAAAGCTTGGAGTAAGTCAGTGTTTTATATTACTTTGTCAGAGCAATCTTGAATTTTCCAGTATACAGTATATAGTACATCTAAATGTTTCTGTTCATCTTATGACACCAAAAAAAAGATAGTTGCTTATGTGGTAATTCATTGGATGTGCTATAAATTGTAAGTGTGACATTAATTAGTGGGTAAATTGTATGTTAATTCATGTATAAATGTAAATATTATTATTTGTTTTTGTATACACAAATACAGAATGCAGCTGTGGTGAAATTTTCCTCGTTGAAAATGTAGGTGTATCTCCTCCACAGTAAATGTTTTGATTTGGATTGAATTTTCAGTTTTGTAATATTCCACATAAAGAGTACTTTCTTTTATTTAGTTTGTAATTTTTTTTCAACTTCTTTCAGTGTGGGAAACCATATGAAGTACGCAAATGTCCACACTGTGAGAGTCCTGTTGGTGGACTTCTCCATATAGCTGAGAAAGGTTTCACAGAGGTTACGTAAGTACACACATAAACAGGCCATGAGGAGCTTCAGTAATTTCAGATTTGCTGAATTAATGGACTATCCCATCGCCTTGTCTGTGTCTTTACCCAAAATCCAGAGAACAGGATGAAAAAGGACACATCCTAGGAGATCCGAGTAAAAGGAGATCACAAGAGGACTCAGAAAGGAAATTGTCTGGTGCAGCTTTCAATTTGGCAAGAGCTCTTATACATGCATCCCTGCTGTGGGGGGCCACTGAGGACCCCGAGGTGAGTCTTTGGGGGTAACATGCTGTTACATGCAGCACACATGTCTGGGTCTGTGCCTTTGTGTTTGCTGATAAATATATGTTACTCGCATATTAAAAATAGAGTCTAGCAGTTATAAAGTAATATTTAAGTAATATTTATTATTGTTTAGTTATGTAATATTAATATTATACAGTTATACAGATGTCATTTACATATTTATTTATTAATTCATATATGCTGATAATTAACTGCCTATGGACCTCCTTAATTTGTCTCGCGTTTACTGAGCTGGACGCATTCGTACCTCACACCTACAGTCATGGGAGCTCGAAATCCACAAGTCTGCATACAAGCCAGTGTTCGCCAGGTGCTCCACTGTCCTTTCACAGCTGTACATTAGCCGTAGTGCATGTCTGTGAGCACGCTGTGAGCATCTGACATCCACCCAAGATCACAGAGACTCCAGATGGATGGATGAATAATGAATGTAATTGTATAAATGAAGTTGGACATTTTGTTGATGTTTGTGTATTAGGCGGTTAAAGGTATTGTGAAGAATCCAAGAGGACATGTTGGGAAGCACCTCTTTGATCACCTCCAGAAGGACATTGATCTGCTTGCTAACGCCACTGGGAGAAATTCTGAAGAGGCTGAAATGACAGTTCACCTCTTCCTGAAGCACATCATGGAAAGCAGTTCTGGTAAATGTGGTTCAGTTTCTCTCCTCTGTTTCACTGTTAGATTATTCCAGAGACCAATGGAACACCAAGGAAAGTGATGCTTAACTCAGACCCTGAGTCATGCATGCTTATTTTCCTTCCCCAATCATTTAGTTACAGAATTCATAAACTGATTTAAAAGTGACTCAATTATAAATTACAATAAATTATTGCAACCACAATTTAGTACCAGACTATTTTATGGGTACAGTTTTCTTTCCTTACAAGAATAGATTTATAAGAAAAGTCATTTCTAATGATACCTTATTAAACTGGGTACTTAGTACCCAATTCTTTTTCAGTAGATGATAATGTATTTTTTCCCTGTAATGAACCAAACAGGCTCTCAAAATTGTCTTCTCCTTTCTGGTAATTTTTAGTTAATTTATCCAAATATCATCCAGTTGCTTATCCTAGAGAGGGATGGGTTGAGGTTTTGTTGTTCTCAGTAATGACTTTAAAGTATTTTAAGTGTTTATTTGTGTATTTATTTATTTCAGCTGATACTGGAAGCTGTATGCTAACAGAAACTAGAGACAGAAGGAGCCAATGGGAAGACAACTTCTGTAAAACATCACAGAAATTCTTTGTGGTAAAAATTATTTAAACATACATTGATTACTTAAGTTCATATCCATCTTGTGAATTGAGCCTACAAGTTGGGATTGACCCAGTGTATCCTTGTTGAGCACTCATCAGTAGAGATGTCTTTCACCCCAGACCCTCTAGTTAAGACCTTGGTCATCTGGCAATGCCCATACCTTATCCTGTTCACTTGAGTAGGTATGGCTAACAGGTGACCAAGATCTCGAAAGGTAATTATCATCTGAATATCACGTTCTGTAGCCAAATGAATGTCTGATTCTGTACCTAGCCAGTGTTCCTATTACTGGTGGAGACCCAAAAAGGTTCTGTTCTAAACTGGAACAGTTCATTGTCAATTTGTGGAACATGTCCCCTGAATGTGCTCCAATCATGTGTAAGTGTAATAGTGATATGTGTGGGGTGACATGGTGGTGCAGTGGTTCACACTGTTGCCTCACACCTCTGGGACCTGTGCTCAAGTCTTCACCTACATTTTATTAGTGTCGAGTTTGCTTGTTCTCCCATTCCTCCCCTCCCCCCACAGTACAAGACATTGCTGAGGTTAATTGAAGTCATCAAGTTGCCCATAGGTGTGAATGGTCTGTGGGTTGCCCCCTGCCATTCACCTGTAGGCTCTGGGAAAGGCTCCAGACCCTGCACAAGACTAAATAGGGCGAGCAGTTTTGGAAAAAGGATGGATTAATGAAAGCATGTAAAATGCATACACAAAAACAAATAATATGTATATACTATAGAATACCAATTTATTTTGTCCTTCTACCAAGAATGTAAATACATGATCTTTAGTTTGTGTTTATCACGATCTTCCAGAATATTGATGACAAACTATCAGATGGATTCTCTACATATCTATATGCACCTAAGTTGGAAGACTATCAAACGTCCAACGTTTTTACTCGACCTCAAATGTGGAAATTTGAGGAAAAACTCAGCATTCAACTCCTGACTCATCTAGTTGAACAGGACAATGACAAGGAAAACTACCCCATCCTCCTAAAACTTCTCAGAAAGGTATATTTCTTGTGAAGTATTTGTTAAAGTGAAAATAATCCAGCTGTAGGAAGTCATCAAGCATGTTACATCATACTCCAGCTTTTACTGTAGCCATCTTTACAACATGTTTCCTTATCCAGTGCAATAGATATGTTATTTTTGGGGATTAAGAAAATATTAATAATTAACTGGGTAAGGATCGTAGTATATTTATAAGAAAGGTTAAATCTCTATATATATATAGCTTAATATATCTGTTTCTACTTGCGTCAATTATTTGCCAATGCAATGTGTTTTGTTTTTGTTTTAGCATGGCCATATACAGAAAATACAATATTTGCCACAGATCCTGAATTTACAACAAAAACTGGTCAATTTCTTCCAATACAAAGACTTACAAAAATGGACAGAAGTGTCCATTGAAGAGTTCAGAAAGAGCCTGGATGAAGGTACCTCACATTTTACCGTATTTAGTATACCATATATACCCACACAGCCAGTAGGCGATTTGTTCATTTTGCACACCCCTGAATGCACACAACCAATCAACATACACACCAAAGTAAAATGTAAAAAATGCATTGTTCCAGGACATCTTAGCCACAAATGTGAAATATATAATTATGTGAGGAGAAAAAAACCTGCAAAAAATTGATTTGGTCCCATAATCCCATCCATATTAGATTCAAATGTTCCATCTGGGCACAGGGAACACACATCAAGCATAAGACAGAATTGTGTGTAAAGTTAGCCTATGACATGTACACATGTGTGATTTATTCAATACTGAATAGACTTTGAATACTCCAAATCCAAGTAAATGTTTCATGCGTCGCTTTTCTTATTAAAAAATGGTGAAGCTGTCCTCTTCTTTGCTTTGATGCAATTTTCCCTTCAGACATTCAGAATATAAGCAGAGCTGCTTGCATTAACAAGTACATCCCTTCCTGTCTTGTATTGGGTCTCACCAATGAGAATCTCATGGGAGCAGCTGATTTTAAAATTGCTGCTGGGGCATCAAAAACTAAAAATAGGCCTGGGGATTTATTTATCACTAACCACAAGGATGTTCACAGCACAAACAGCCCTGTCTCTGCTGAGGGATGGAGAGGGTGCCTGCTTCACAAGGGGATGCAGTTTTGAAATTTTTCTAACATTTGGGGTGACACCCCCCACTCCCACCGCCCTTCAAAACACCTACAGCACAAGGCTATACATTTTAAAATGTTTATTGTGACAATCATCACACTGTGACCAAAAACATATTACATTCCACATAACAATGATAATTTGTCAAAATGTACTGTAGTATATTATTTATGAGGCAAAAAGGTAAAAGTAACAATATCTGCATGAGTTTTATTATGATATATAATATAAATTTTAGCATTTTTAAATACACTGCTCAAAAAAATGAAAGGAACACTTTTTAATCAGCATATAGCATCAAGCCACTGACATTTTTCCCTCCTCATCATTTCTGAATTTTTTTTCACTAGTTTTGCATTTGGCTACGGTCAGTGTCACTACTGGTAGCATGAGGCGATACCTGGACCCTACAGAAGTTGCACAGGTAGTCCAGCTTCTCTAGGATGGTGCATAAATACATGCCATTACCAGAAGGTTTGCTGTGTCTCCCAGCACAGTCTCAAGGGCATGGAAGAGGTTCCAGGAGACAGGCAGTTACTCTAGGAGAGCTGGACAGGGCTGTAGAAGGTCCTTAACCAATCAGCGGGACCGGTGTCTGCTCCTTTGTGCAAGGAGGAACAACATGAGTACAGCTAGAGCCCTACAGAATGACCTCCAGCAGGCCACTGGTGTGCATGTCTCTGACCATACAATCAGATTCATGAGGGTGGCCTGAGGGCCCGATATCCTATAGTGAACCCTGTTCTCACTGCCCAGCACTGTGGAACTCGATTGGCATTTGCCGGAGAATACCAGAATTGGCAGATCTGCCACTGGTACGCTGTGCTTTTCACAGATAACAAACAACAAACAAATTTATTAGATGAGAGCAAGTTCACATTGAGAATATGTGACAAATGTTAAAGGGTCTGAAAAAGTCGTGGAGAACGTCATGCTGCCTGTAACATTGTTCAGCATGACCGGTTTGGTGGTGGGTCAGTGATGGTCTGGGGAGGCATATCCATGGAGGGACACACAGACCTCAACAAGCTAGACGACAGCACCTTGACTGCCATTAGGTTTCGGGATGAAACCCTTGGACTCATTGTCAGACCCTACACTGGTGCAGTGGGTCCTGGGTTCCTCCTGGTGCACGACAATGCCCGTCCTCATGTGGCGAGAGACCGTAGGCAGTTCCTGGCGGATGAAGGAATTGATACCATTGACTGGCCCCCACACTCGCCTGACCTAAATCCAACAGAACACCTCTGGGACATTATGTTTCAGTCCATTGTTACATGGCGGCGCCAGGCTGCACCTCAGACCGTCCAGGAGCTCAGTGATGCCCTGGTGCAGATCTGGAAGGAGATCCACCAGGACACCATCAGGCATCTCATTAGGAGCAGCCCTGATGTTGTCAGACATGCAAACGAACATGTGGGAGCCAAACAAACTACTGAGTATGACTCTGAGTTGCTGCAATGACATAATCAGCAAAATGGACCTGCCTGCCGCACCATTTTTTTCTCTTTGATTTTCAGGGTCTCTTTGAATTCAGCCCTTTGTAGTTTGATAATTTTCATTCCCATCAAACAATGTGACATCCTTTCATTCCTAGCTCATTACCCAGTCCATATCAGTATAGGTATCCAGCATGATTTTTTTCCCATTGAGATGTGTTTTCAAAGTGTTCCATTAATTTTTTGAGCAGTGTACATAAGGCACATCTTATGTATTTCTCTCATACCATATTTTTAATTTTGAAGCCTGATATATCAATTGTACTTGATAATGTTGTTAAAGGTTAAACCTGGATGAAACTGGTTTACTGATGTTGCAAGTTATTAAGGATTAAACATGAACTGTTCAGACTTACTGTAATAAACTCCTCATTTCATGAATTTATGGGTACAAGGACTGGTAACACTGACAGGAAAAGCAGTTAGCTCTGTCCTGCTCTGTAGTATTTATGGGCAACTTCCTTTGTCAGTAAGCATGTGCCTGATTGTTTTTCCTTTGCACCACGTATATGTTTAGATGAAGCACCAGTCTTTTTGGAACATGTCAATATCTTGCTGAAGATCTGGGACTATTTACAGAAGAGTCGTAAGTTATCTGCTTTTACGGTTTGCACTGACATATGCACTGCAAAAAATTTTGGTGACACTGCAGGAAAACGTTCAAAGAACATAATATAATCAGAAAATTAAAGTTAGGTTATGCCTTAGACTAAGGTGCCGTCATTATCCGTCTAAGCAGGAAAATTAAGAAAAAAAACACTTGATGTGACCTACATTAGGAAAAGTGCCTGGGAAGCATTTAAATCACTGTGCAATTTGTGTTTCAGATGAGATTCCAGACAACCTGAAACACAGAAACACAAAAGATCTGAATATTCTTGATCTCCTGCCCAGTAATCAGTCCATAATCCGCTGGATTACGGAGTTCCTTATCAAAACACAGAATGACTGTATCTCTAGTGCTGAAACTCAGGGAAATGGGTAAGTGAACATGAGAGAATAGATTTAACAAGATCTTTTTGATATATAAATATATAAAGTTTGTACAGATATAAAGTATATATAAAGTTTGTAAATTACTGACTGAAAAAATGGAGACAATAAACTAATAATTGTAATGTAATTTTGATATATTTTTGGAATTATTACAGAGAAATCAAAACTGAGGAAATTAAGCCTTTTCATGTAATTTGTTGCAACCCTGAGGAGGATTTCCTTCAAATTGCAATATCAAACACTGACTATGCATTCAATGACGATGGAACCCAGAGCACAAATTATAACTTTAAGACCTTGGAGAACTTGTTGGTGAAGCGTTTCATCACTGACAAACCATGTATTAACTTAACAGTGAGTAAAATCTCCTTATGGACTATCGAAAAACAAAAAATGTATTACCTCTATAGATATGAACCTACAGTAAAAAGTAAGGTAACACCTTCTATAAAGCTGTTATCTTTAACTTTCTATGAAGCTGTCATCTATAATGCTTTACAAAGCATCTATAATGCGTTTTGGTCAAGAATATAAGAATTAGACATTACAGCTACTTATATTGACAGTCACAAGGCATCAGAGTGTTAAATATCATATTTCATAAGATCCATCATTACAACTGTTCATTCTACCAGTTCTACAAACTAGAATAAGGCCTGTGACACTATTGGAACAAAATATGGTCAAACAACACAGTAGTTTTTTTTTTTTTAACTTGAAACAAACAGTAAAATGGTGTTTGCAAAGCTTTTTTAAGTCACTGAAACCTGTTTCAAACATATAGGTAGGTACAAATACATTACAGATAGATACTTTGCTTGAAGCAGAAAATTAACTATTGTGAATGCATTATTGCATACTAAAACCATATGCTTTTCATACTTCATGCTTTTTGATAAAATGAAGCAAGGTATTAATCGTGTTTTGTAATGTTTTATGTAGTATGATTGCAAAGAGCTTATGACATATTATAATACATTATAACTTTAAATATAAGGTGCTGTAACGCTTATTAATTCTTATACTGACCATAATAATGCATTATAGATGCTTTGTAATGCATTATGATGGTGTGTAAAGTGCAGTAAAAAGCATCTATAATACGAAAGGTGATTTATTAAATAATTTATTTTCTACCTGCAGAATAAATGTTTCTGTGACAGTTGTGCAATGGAAGTTGCATGTATAAGTTATTAATATTGGTAATAGTAGGAGAATAATTTAACACATTAACCTCACTCATTATACACACACACACACACACACACACACAAAAATATTTTTAAAACTAATAACAAACATAAATATGGTTAGGGAATAACCGTGACCCAATAAGGGATCATTCATCATTATATGTTACGTTTCAGACTCTTCCATCATTTGAATTAAATCCTGTGAAAGGAATGCATTTGTTCTTCAACAACTCAAAAGACAAACTGGTATGGATATTTTTATTTCTATTTATTATAACATTCAGAGCACAGAAACATAATTCTCTTGTAAAATGTTACTGGAATTAAATTGTGCTGTCTATGTATTGATCATGGAATCATCCCTCACAGAAGCCACTGGACATAGACAAGAAGAATTACATAATGAATGAATTCAAAAACCTTGATGAGATTTCTGAGGCACTTTCCACTCTGAAAATCGCCATTGGGTTTCTGAAGTTGTCATTTGGAGACTCAGACATGTTGCTGGTGGACTATATGAAGAAGGAACTGAGAATGGAGGACGGAGCGCGGCGTTTAAGTCTGCCGGTAGAGACCAGCAATAACACAACCTATATTTATGTGATATTCCACAATAAAAAAAAGAAAGTTAATTACATCATTAGGAATAACATCTTTGAATTAATATGCCACCATATGACAACATTAAATACGTTAAATACCTGAAGTAGTTAATCTTTCTGCAGGTGGTTATACGAGTTATACCCATTATTTTTCATGGGATATTAATATTCATAGTAGGTTAATGTTATCCTTTACTGACAGTTTTTACTGACATGCAACTGTGGTCTGACTCAGGTTCTGCAATCGAGCAGAGTGAATCATATCCAGTCCCTCTGGGAAGTTCTGTCAACACGGAGGTCCATGATCCTTGTTCAGATGAAGCAGGTATTTTTATTAATCATCTAAAAAATCAATTTATAATATAAATTTGTATTTTATGTATGTATTCTGCACCTAAAGAGACTACTTCGTGTTGGTATTTAATTTTCTAGGATTATTGATAGCTGAATGAAAAATAATAGAATAAAAAATTCCAGTTCTGGCATTCCAGTTACGGCATTACGGCCATGTGGCGCGTTTCCCTGAGGGTGATCCGGCTCGCAGGATCCTCATTGCTGGGGACCCAAGCGGCTGGACCAGGCCGAGGGGACGTCCATGTTAACTATCTGACTGCGGTAGATAGTTGGGCATTTATGGAGGGTGGGACTGGACTGTGAGTCGGCCTGGTTGCTCCCCAACCTGACCTAAGCATAAAATTCCTTGTACAATCCTTTTGAATCTGTTGAAGTTGCCTGCCATGAATGCTATGCTATGAATGAGGTACTGAACTTACATCCAGTGAGGGGTTAAAGAAGTGTTCAAAACCCACAATGTGCAAAAACACCTGTGCAAAGATTAATGCACTCCAGGCCATGCCTTGTACGTTTCTAAAATGTACTGCAGCAGAGGCAAAGAGATGTAGCATATTAAAGAATAGGTGCTTTCAGCCGCCAGCAGGTTTAGTCTGCTTCCAACTGGTCAGTTTATTGGTTATTATTTGGTTAGGAGGTTCGCTGTAGTTTCACCCTCTGTGGGCTTTAAAGTCTCATTCTGATTTTCATATGGTACATATTGAAAGTCGTGTACTAAAAAGGAATCTGATTCACTGTTTGGAACTAACTTTTGTTTCAGAACCCATTTTACATGATTAATGAACAGTTTCACATTGGCTTCACCGAGAATGACATGGATACACTGGCATCTCAGTTGTCAACGTTTAGAAACATTGATTTGTTTATCACCGAACTTCATGATATGATAACAAATATAGAGATGAATGAAATGAAACCATACTGGACGTAAGAATATTGTATTTTCATCATTTCATTTTATTTACCTTTACTTATTTACACTTTGACTCGTTAAATTGTTGTAGATTTAAATATCATGACTGACAGTTTCACATTTTCTAAAAATGCTTCCTTTTATGTGAGTCATGCTTTTTACATTTAAATATACTATCTTTTACAGCATAGATTTTTTTTTACATATATATTAAGCTATTATTCCTTTTATATACTGTATCCATCCTTCTATCTTCCAATTAAGTGTTTCCTGGGGCTTTGCTGTCAGTGAATTCTAATGTGAGTTATTCATTTGCGTTCCAGTATTATGGAGACATTTATGCCTTTCTTGGAGATAAAGGAGATGGATGATGAGTGCATTGAGCGCCTGCTGGATCCGCTCAGAGGACTTGGAGACTTGAAGATGAAAAACATCATCGCTCTGTGGAAACTAGTAGTGGAGAGAAGAACAGCATAAGGCACTCCAGCAATCAGAGTGTGTAATGTGATTAGTTTTCACTTAAAAACATAATGTCCCCTACTGTAAACCTAAAACTTAAATTTAATGATCTTGGTATTACAGAGAAGATCAAACCAATCGCAGTGCTGTGATTGCAAGATAAACCTTCTCTCTTGCATTTGTTCAAAGTAAAATAATTACTGTGCGGCAAGTAGCATACAAGGTCTCGGCCAAGAAACTTTATTTTTTTTTCCGGTTTGCCTTTACCTTTGAATGCCTGCTTTGAACGAATGCTTCGAGAAGGTAGCATTCTTGCTATCATTTTTATACATTTATTATGATCATAAATAATATTAATAAGAATAATATACATTTTTACTTGCTTTACCTGGCTGTTGATTTTAATTATGTATTATGTGTTTTTTGGTTCTTGATGCATGAAATTGTCATTTTAGCTTGCATTTATGTTTTCATAAAACACTTGTGTTTTGCGATGGACTCAGGACAGCGTAAAGGCTTTTCAGCCTTCAGTTTATTGTGGTACCTTACAGCACAGGCCCAGGGAGATACCTCAGGAGTTCCCCCAAACCTCTTCTCACAATACTTTTTATCCCTACATTCTTCTGTTTGTTTCCATATATGGTTTGTTCCGGTATTTCAGTGCTCACTATATTCTGGTGCTGTCATCCGTTCCTACTGGCCTAGTGCATTGCTCTATTACTAGGAGATGATACATATACATAACATTTACTACTTTTGCATTACATTTGGGTTTTTCTCTCACACAGTGAGACGATACAACTCTTTATTTGGCAGTTGTTTATACTTGTTTATACTTCTCCCTGCTTTTGGTAAGCTCCTCTTTTTGTAAACCTTCCAAGCATTTGAGAAATAAAACTGATCTTTCAAAACCTGTTTTGGCTGTTTTTTTCAAGCAGGTAGCTGCTTTTTATTGACTTAGCACAGGAGCTGCAATCCATAATGCTGAGCATCACCCTGCCTGTCATGATCCGTCCGTCCGAGCCTCGTGTGTGCCACGCCCCCCTCACTACCCCGTGATCTGCCCTGATGGAACAACCTGTTGTCAATCGTTTCGTTTTAGTTTCCTGCCCATCTTACGTATTTAGTCTGCGTCTCAGTCAGTCTTGTCAGGTTATTGTGGTGTTATGTGGCGTATACCCTGTCTTGATCCCGAATAAACCCCGTTCTTCTTTTGAATAACCTGCTTCTTCGTTTTGCCTGCCTCACGCCGCCGACACCCTGCACCGCTCTACCCAGCAGCGTGACACTGCCTCAGTAGGACAGCACCAGAATGACCATGACAGACAGTGAGAGAGAGGTGAACTACCATTCAGAAGGTGGGAGTCTACAGGTCAGGGTTTCAAGGCTGGCAAAAGGGCATCTTCATCTGTTTATTTGTATTCATTGTTTTCGTTCCCCAGTGTTTATTACTAAAACACACTTGTAATGTAGGTGTTTAAGAAAGGAAAAGAGACAAGAACACTACAAAAATGTCATTGCATGGGCGTAACTTTATTGGCGATAATTAAAATAAAATATAAGTGGCAAGCAGAATACAGGCTTGGTATACAATGAGTTAATACAGATCCTTCCAGACAGCACGTGAAACGTTAGAAACCGTACTTGCAAATGTTTATAAACTTAAACTATAGGTGGGCATTGGTTTGTCAGGGCACAGCACACAGTGACAGCCTTATCCAGCATTGTGGCTTATAATCCATGCACGCGAATATACACATACATGCACTGCTAAACGTATCATTACAGTTTTATGTTTACTTTTGTCTTTAAAAGGCATTCACTCTGTAACGCTATTTAAACAAGAACATTTTGACCCATTTCTGCTCTCCCTTCTGAGGGAGAGTTCGCAGAGATTGCTGGGATTGCTGCACTGGGAACGAGTGGTGTAGACGCTGTCTGCACTTGTGTTGTGTTGTGCGCCTGTTGAAGCGGTTGACTGGGTTTATTTGGTGGTATATTTGAGTGTTTGTGTGCCTGTACGGTTACGTGGTGGTGGTTGTTACATTTTTGTTTCGTTTTTGTTTTTCCGGTCGGCGTGAGTACTTGTCTGTCCTTGTTAATAACAGCGCGAGTGTTACCGATAGCTGCGGGAATCGCGTGAGCG
>JABFEB020000138.1:6465-25071 GCA_019775895.2 Stomatorhinus ivindoensis
CCCCCCCAACGGGCCCGGGGTCTGAAAGCAGAGAGGAGGTTGTTTGTGGTGGGGCACCTAAAACAACCACAGTTCAGCTGGTACAAATTGCACAGAAAAAAGGGCTAAATAATTTAGGATCTGCATAATTCACATGTAAAGTTCTACAGCTACCATTCAATTCAGTTTATTTTTATATGATGCCTTTCAGAACAGAGTCACCCCGAGGCTGTTGACATGGGTGTGTGATACTCCAGCTCTCCATCATTCATACAGAATAACACCTGAAACACTATGCATGGTATCATACAAGTATGAACATCAGTTGAACACTTAAGGACAAGTTAAATGTTATTTTTTGAATTCTCCATTGTATGATATCAAATATGCATTTACGTGCTATTTGTGGATGAGCTTCAGTTCAGTTCATGTGATTGGAGTTCTTAGATGTTTACCAAGAAATACATTTTTGTTTAGTAAGTAACGTCAGTCAAATATAATGACTCCAAGCTGAAGGACTGACGTCTGACTTATGATCTCTGATATTTCCTCCTTTAAATCTGGTGGCCACTAGTGTGCATTGCTCTATAAAAATGGCAACCTGCTTGCTCTGTGCAGCGTTGTAATGCAGTGGTAGGTGTCCATGGAGATCAGTTAGAAATAGGGCTGCACGATTAATCATTTTAGAACAGCGATCTCTAATCATACCCCTATGTGATCTCGTTCTGACACAACACAGATTCTGTCATTTTTGCATTAGTGGGCAGATCCTGTGCATCAAAGCAAGCTCTCCCTTTATTCTATGAGCTGCATCAACATTTGACAGGATTGTGTGACACTGCGAGACATGAAGGGGTAGAAAAACAGCTGATAATGTCTAAGTTTGTTTAGCATTTCTCACTGGAGCACATGTTAACAGAATTATATAATGTCGTTTTTATATTATTTTCATAGATTGGTCTGCGGTCCAGATCTAATGATGGATTATAAATATGTGACAGGTCAGTACTTTGAGAGCTCTTATGAGTGGTGAATAAGCCAATGAAATCTCGCTATGGAAAGTGGCTGCTCGTCCAATGAGATTATCTCCATTAATTTAGCTGCTGTGTCTTTAGCTGTAGGTGCTGCAAGCTTTATATAATAAGTTTAAATATCGGCTGCTAAGATCTCCACACTGGACTGACTTAGATACGAATATTATTCATTAGCAATATAATAGCTAATATATTGCACATCCACTATCGGTCCTGGCTGATGTGGCTCTCTAGGGAAACATCACCCCCCCCCCTCTCCGCCCCCATCCAAGGCAAAATGTAGGTGGCTGGTGAATCAGCGTCCCCTCAGAAGTTATGTCACCTGTAGGATTGAAGACCCCTGTACATTTCTCTGTCTATTCCATCTTCATGAAGACAACATGTAATGCCAAATAATAAAAAAGAGAAATTAATTGCTCAAGAGTTCAGTCTCGATTCTGAATGAAAGAAATCGTGATTCAAATTTCACCTAGAATCATGCAGCCTTATCAGTAAAGCCCTGAAATTATGGGGTGCGCAGCTCACGGCCATGCACACATAGTCATGCTCAGTCTTGTGAGGTTACCTGCACGGTCCAGTTTCACCTGTCTTACAAGTTAGAGCTGGGTTTGTGTGAAATGCAAGTGAAGCATCTGCAAAAACATAGCAAACAAGTGTGTGCATTAACCACAAAATGCAGCTTCCCTCACAACCTTTTTATAAAGATTAGTGCCACAGAAACATTCTCCTACTGTGATGCAGGGCTTTCTAGTGCAGAACTTTCCAGTGCAGAACTTTCCAGTGATCTGGCAGATTCTGCCACAGCTCAGATGACTGATACATATGTAGTTGCCATTTTAGACATTTTCTGGTTAAATGTAATTTTTCTTTATGTTTAGCATGTATGTTTTGAGTAGCAGCACAGTAGTTCAGTGCAGCAGACTGCCGCCTTACACTCCTGGTGGTCGGGATCTGAATCCCACTTCTAGTTCTGTTATTTGAAATGTTCATGTTCTCCTTGTGCTTGTGAGGCTCTCCTTCCCCTCCAGCACATGACCCCAGTCCGGAGTAGCTACTCTGAATTTCCCATTGTGGGCTCTGTGATGGACTGGCATTCTATCCCTTGGCTTGTGCTTTATCCTTCATGTTTTCCAGGTTCTTTGTAACTCACTTCTATCAGGGTTTGCAGCTGGGCCCTCAGTTAATATTACACAGAACACTGGGGGTTTTGAGGGGGGTTTGGGTAATTTTCATAAACTGAAGCATATATTTTCGAGTCACTTTGTTATGATATTTGTGTGCATCATTTGATTGCACATTTAGAAATGGACTTAAAAATGACCCCCCCCCCGGCCATCTGGTTTAAGTTATTTTATCAAATAAAAAATAATCAGCCAGGTCCTTGTATAACATGGACCACAGAGATGAAAGGGTGGTTTTTAGTGTCACTTTTCTGGAGATTGGAACCAAAAAGTTTGAAATTGTATGAAAATTGTAGTTTTATTTGTGACGCAGAACTACTTTTATTATTAACAGTGAAATATTTAAATAAAGGAGACCCTTCTTTAGAATTATAACTTTCAGGTACCCTTGTCATGGATGTCGTCTACAAAGACCTCAAACGGAAAGTGTTTGGGTTCTGATGAGTGAGATGGTCACTCACTAAAGAGTGAAGGCACACCCACTACAAAAACCTCAAACGGAAAGTGTTTGGCTTCTGTTAATTGAGATGGTCACTCACTAAAGAGTGAAGACACACCCAGCTCAACAATTTCTTGCAAAACACTGCATGTCATGTTTCCTGACTGGAGACTGTTGTGCTAGAACAAGCCTCTTCAGGCAGAATTTACCTCTGACTTCACTTGGCGGAGGCTCATTCTGGGTACTTCCTCCTGTTCCCACACCCCCGATTCACCATTGCCCTCTAAAACAATGTTACTTGATTAGATTCAAGGGTACCGGTGAACAGTAGAAGTGTACTGTATATACTGTACCTCACTCCATCTTGGCTTATGCTTTAATTTTTAAATTGTTACCTTTTCACATCAAGCTGCATACCAGGAATGATTTCCTTTGTTAAAGCTAAGAAAGCTGTGGTGTAATAGATGTGAACCTAGCAATGCAGGCCCATATCACCATAGCAACTCCCTGTTAGTAAACAAACAACAGACTGCTATCTCATTCATGCGGATATAGGAAAAATGGCTAACAATCATTTCCAGTAACTGCATTATATATTACGTTTGTGTTTGTGAATCTTATGCAACATTTTTGGTACAGCAAAATAATAAAGCTAACATTAATTAAACAAAAAAGTCAAGATATGTATTATATATTGTAAAATACTTTTATCGGGTACAAAGAACCTCAGGTCCATTTTGAGTTGTCATTACATTAAGTTGTGCTTCTGGTTTTAGATTAAGGTGCATTGTTTCATCATATCATGAATTGGGCTGCTGTCTCAAGCATGTTGTTTTAGCAATTGGAGCTATAAGGCAATATAAAAGTGATATACTGTGTTAGCAAGCTAGTTAGATAACAAGTTGATCAAATTAATGCTGAGTAGGAATTTTCGGCTGATTATGCAAATAAAGGTTAATATGGAAATGTTTCTGTGAAGCAGTTTGTTTACCTGTCACTGTGGATCTTCCTGAACAACAGCAAACCTTAAAACTATTGTTCACATTTTTAAAAGAGTCTGAATGAACAGGAGTTAGTTAATGTACCGCCTTGCTCCTATATAGAAGTTACATTAGCTATTAACAGTATAAAAGATGCTTTTCAAAAATTGTGTCGTCTGCTCAGTGACCAGCCAGAACAAAACCAGGTTCCAAGCAGGTAGGATTAAAAATAGGCATCATTATGATGTTTTATCAGTGCTGACTTCCGCGTCCTGATTTACGACGCCGTCGTCTACATTGCTGCCCTTCTGCACGATCAGCCCAATCCGCCAGGAAGAAGGTTCTGCTGCGAGTGCAAGGCAATGTCTGTAATTATGAGTGTAATAGTGATGATAATTTAAAACAGGTTAAAATAGGTGCCAGTAAAGTGAAACTTTTTGCTGACAAAGCTCATTATTTTGGCACAACTACACACAAACATGGTTCGTTAAACTGTGTGTGTGTGCGTGGATTAGGTTAATATTACATTGTGAGGACCAAATGTCCCCCACAATGTAATAAAATCCATTTTTTTGACATTGTGGGGACTGTGTTTCAGGTCCTTACAAAGATATGTGAATGCAATAAAAAAAAAAAAAAAAAATTCTCAAGGCTTGTAGTTTGGTTACTTACCAGTAAGGTTAAGGCTTGTAGTTCGGTTACTTGCCGGTAAGGTTAAGGCTTGTAGTTTGGTTACTTGCCGGTAAGGTCAAGGCTTGTAGTTTGGTTACTTGCCGTTAAGGTTAAGGCTTGTAGTTTGGTTACTTGCCGGTAAGATTAGGGCTTGTAGTTTGGTTACTTACCAGTAAGGTTAGGGCTGGGTAGGGGTTAAGGTCGACATGTTAGGATTTTCCCCATAGAAATGAATGGAGTTCCCACAAAGATACAATTACAAATCTGTGTGTTTGTAGTATATAATCTGTAATAACATGAATTGATGGCAATTGGTAGGATGGTGGGTAACGCAGTGGAGCACTGATTAGCACTGTTGCCTCACATCTCTGCACCCATAGCTGCTAGGACAGGTCACAGACCCCCCAGGACAGGCCACAGACCCCCCATGACCCCACATCCCCCATGACCAGACATAATACCAGCAGGTACAGAAAATGGATGGGTGGTGCCCTCTAGTGGTAATCAGCTAATATGCATTCACGAGAGGGCAATATTCTGGTGTTCATCTTACTTTTTCTGCTCCTGGAGGTTTAATGTGATTAGATAATTAGGCTAAGAAACTGCAATAAATCTGCAAGACCATCAGGAGCAGAAGAAGTGCCCTGTGCTGCCTGAGATAGGCTCCAAATTCCCTATCATCCTACGATTGGACAATGGAGGATGTTCAGATGTTAAGTCACATCAATATCTAGGTAAGCCAACCTGAAATTGCTCACTAACACAATTGAATGGCCTATCAGATTTATCATGAACAACTAATCCCTTGTCTATAGTAAGTAGTGATTAGTGCTCAGACAGGATGCTCTTCTGGGCATGATCCTTCAGAGAACACCCGAGGGACCAAACCTTCTGGGCATGCTCCTTCAGAGAACACCAGAGGGACCAAACCTTCTGGGCATGATCCTTCAGAGAACACCTGAGGGACCAAACCTTCTGGGCATGATCCTTCAGAGAACACCTGAGGGATCAAACCTTCTGGGCATGATCCTTCACAGAACACCTGAGGGACCAAACCTTCTGGGCATGATCCTTCAGAGAACACCTGAGGGACCAAACCTTCTGGGCATGATCCTTCAGAGAACACCTGAGGGACCAAACCTTCTGGGTATGATCCTTCAGAGAACACCCGAGTGACCAAACCTTCTGGGTATGATCCTTCAGAGAACACCAGAGGGACCAAACCTTCTTGGGCATGATCCTTCAGGCTTAACGTTCTGACAGAATAAGGTGCTATTTACTTTGAATTAAATAGATGCATAGGAATGTGACCTAATTATATTAATTTTAGGACACTTTATGTCATGACGGCAGGGTGAAGCACGACCCAGAATGCAGGCGGATGCTGAGAAACCCCAGGATTGGGGCATTTATTGAGCAGTCTAGGCACACGCAAAGCTGGGGAAAGAAAGGAGGTTGAGGGACCTTCAGCACAATGTGAATTTTGTTCATGCAAAAGAGGAAGCAGTATGAAGTATAAACTGTATTATTAACAATGCCGTGTTAAGCGGACATTGGGGTGCTGTTCCCGCTAAGGAAAGCTATATGAGTGAGCTTAAGTTATCACAGTGGTCATTTAGCATTATACTGTGAAGGAACTGTCATTTTTTATGAATCAGGCCAATAGGCTTTTACTTCAAAAACCCCGTAAAACACATTTTGATTTTTTACAGAAAAAAATAATTCACTCAAACATTGGCTTGCAAAGATCAGGAAGGGAGCTGTGCCTTATAGTACCTTTGCTAAATCCAGTAATTATTGCATTATAAATGGTACTTTATGGTCCCTCAAACAGCCTTCTGTTATAAACAGCCACCTGTCATAATGAATGGCCATTCTGCAGAGCTCTCCCATTGTACAAACACAGACTCCCAAATATCCAAATATCCATTGTTCGGTGACCACCTGACACTATAGACACATGAGAGGATGTTCTCAGCAGTCAGCTGACATCCTGGTTGAGTGTCACCGGTCTGCCAAGGTCATGTTCCTCAGTAGCTCAGCATTTGAGTTTCTCAGGGTACTGTCTTGAGTCCAGTGCTCTTCTTACACATGCTTCTTCTTGGGATTCTAATTCTATGACTGCTATGCTGGGTATGGCAGATACACTATATGGACAAAAGTATTGGCATAGTCATTGAATTCAGATGTTTCATTCAGATCCATTGCCACAGGTGCATAAAATCGAACACCTTGATGCATGTCACATTTACAAACATTTCTGAGGGAATGAGTTGTTCTGAAGAGCTCAGTGAATTCAAGCATGGTACTGTCATAGGATGTTACCTTTGCAATAAGTCAGTTTGTGGAATTTTCTCCCTGCTAGATATTTCATGGTCTGCTGTAAGTGGTATTATTGCAAAGTGGAAGTGTTTATGAACAACAGAAACTCAGCCATGAAGGGGCAGACCAGATAAAGTACAGAATGATATCACCAAGTGCTGAGGCGCATAATGTGTAAAAGCCGTCAATGCTTTGTTGACTGAATAGCAGCAGAGTTCCAAACTTCCTCTGTCATTAACTCCAGCACAAAAAAATGTGCACCAGGAGCTTCATGGAATGGCCGAGCAGCTGCATGCAAGCCTCACATCACCAAGCACAATGCCAAGCATCGGATGGAGTGTGGTAAAGTATGACATCACTATACTCTGGAGCAATGTTATGCGAAGGAATCACACTTCTCAGTCTGGTAGTCTGATGGACGATCCTGGGTTTCCAGAGATCGCTACCTGTCTCAGTGTTCTATCTGTCAAAATGATGGATGACTTTCAGATTTTTTTGTTCCCTCCCAGCTCCAAACCCTGTACCGAATATTTTGTGATTTTGATGAGAGCTGGGAAGGACTAAAAATGTGAACCTTATGCGGGTCCCCGAGGGCTGGGTTGAGAAATGCTGCTCTAAAGTTTTGATTTCTTTGAGAGCAAGTGTTTCAGTTTGACTTGCTGGAAATTTCCTGTTTTTGCTAATAAACACTTTGGCTTGACCCCCTCTGTCAAGCTCATGTTGTCTCCTGCATCCCACATATGCTGAAAGCAAACAAAGCAAGAATCAAATTATAGTGTATAGCCACTATTTATCCTAGCTTACATATTCTGTTGACTTTTTGGGTGAGTGATTTAGTGACAGTTGGGTGGCATGGATAATATATTCAGTTTTATATCTGTGTCAATAATGAGGCTTATATAAAGGATATTCAGTGCATCTCCACTACTGACAGTCTACTTATGGACAAAAAAATTCTTGGTACGTATCCAGCGGATATTTCGGGGGTATTTATGTCTTTACTAGAATTACAATTTTTAAAATTCATGATGCTGTTCTTGTTAAATATCGCAACTGTGTTACATTTATTTCAGAAATGGTGTGATATTCAGCTGAATGGGTTATAATTTTTAATATATATTATATGTCAAAAAGTGTCATCATACTCAATGCACTATTTGGGTGCATTTATGTAGCTTATAATTCACTCTTTAACTCCAGTCTTTAATTCCAATTACTTAATCTAATGAACCAAATGAACTGTAACTCCACCAGTGATAGGAGAAGCAACAGATCACACTGGACCTGGGAGCTCTGAAGGTGCTTCAACACGTCCTCTTGTCTGTTTTGTCAAAGAAAAACATAGTTCTGTGATATTTATCTCACAGTGGCTCAGAGGCAACTTTATCAATATTTCTCCAAAAAGGTTCCAGTTGATAGCTGTTGATAGCTACTGATTTATTTATTATATCTGTATTTATGTGTAACATCATATGAGGCCCAAGGAAATGCATTTCAATGCATTATGTACTTGGATGTGTTGACAATAAAGAACTCCTGAGTCTTAAGTATTCAAATATTACAAAAGAACCTGAGTGAAGTTTATTGGTTGTTTGGACTCTCTGCAGCACCCTGAGCTCTAAGCGTCTTCCTGTGCCCATGATCACGTCAGCAGATGCCAGTCACACCTTTACTCCTCTCTGTCCTCCTTCCTCTAGACTCTATGACCATGAAGGCCCTGGTCGGATCTCTGCTGCTGTGGAGCACATTCACTCTCGGTGGAACCACGGGTGAGCTGGGTGTTTGTCCGAGGCGAGCTGTCGTTCAGGAAGCCAAGTAGAGACCAGATTTATTTACCTTACTTGCTGCAATGCAGTTCATATTCATTAACCTGGCTTTGAATAAATGAAAACAATCAATGTGTATTGACTGATATGAAATGCATTTAGACTCTTCTTTGACTTTTTAGCAGAAGAACCTTAGATGTGTTTTACACATCTTACACATTTTGAAGTTGTAAAATTATTTTGTTTCCAACCAGCTCAATTCTAAACTTGTTGAATGATTTTGTGTCTGACCGGCATAACAGCTAACCCCGACTTTCCTGATTGGCCACTCCGACCCTGGTGGGTGGGAGTGGTGATCAGTGTATCTCAATTTTTTTGTTAATTTTTTAAAATAAAAAAAATAATATAAGGAATTACTCTTTAACATAGAACTTTTGAAAATAAAACATGCTTTTTCACCGCAGTCTATTTTATTGCTGGAATCATGAATTACCACTGTCGGACTTCTGGGCAAATGAGTATTACTAAAGCTTTCAGGTGTAATTGAGCTTACGCGTAATATAAGTGGTAGGAAAGTTGGAGAAAACTATTGAAATGATATGCCAGTTACCAGATAAAGACTATATTTCTAAACATGACATTTTCTTTGGCATCACAGCTTCCCTGTTTATATCTTAAAAGTGCTTTAACATATAAGAATACGGTTCCCTCTGCAAACCTGCTTGACACCTTAGGAACTTTGAGTCTGTTCTGCAGTGACGGAGCCCTGAACATCACCAATCTATTCAGTCTTTAATTCTGTGTGATTCTGCAGAAAAGAACGTGGCTCTGTGGGGAACTGCGATTCAGTCGTCTGTCTGGACCAACAACAATATTGCTGCAAAGGCCATCGATGGAGACCGCAATTCAGTATTCAGCCAGAATTCCTGTTCCTGCACTAAAGCAGAAACTAATCCTTGGTGGAGAGTAAACCTGCAGGTGGAGTACGTAGTCACATCTGTCACGATCACCAACAGGGGCGAGTATCACACAAGGATAAATGGAGCCGAGATCCGCGTCGGAAACTCCCTGGAGAACAATGGCAACAACAATCCCAGGTACTAAAATGCAAATCGACATTATTATTGGGACGGTGCCATCATCATTCCTTTTCTCATGCATAAATTTCAGACTCGCCCATATTTGAATCTGAATATTCTAAGCCCTTCTATAGGTTTGACTTTTTCAGTGTTAGGACCTAGGTCAGTTCTCTAACACCCTCCAGGATACAGCATTTCATCTTAAAATGCAATCAATCAAACACTGAGTCACTTAAATATTGATGAAGTATTTTTTTTCCTCATTCAGGTGTGCTGTCATCGCCACCATTCCACCTGGCAGCTCCAGCACCTTCTACTGCCACGGCATGAAAGGACGATATGTCAACGTGTTAATTCCGAGATATGAGTACCTGACTCTGTGTGAGGTGGAGGTGCACGCAAGCCCTGTGATTGGTTAGTGTTCATCCCGAGATACGAGTACCTGACTCTGTGTGAGGTGGAGGTGCATGCAAGCCCTGTGATTGGTTAGTGTTCATCCCGAGATACGAGTACCTGACTCTGTGTGAGGTGGAGGTGCATGCAAGCCCTGTGATTGGTTAGTGTTCATCCCGAGATACGAGTACCTGACTCTGTGTGAGGTGGAGGTGCACGCAAGCCCTGTGATTGGCTAGTGGTCATCACACACAACTGGTTGGTGCTGTTACTGTACAACTTGCAAATACAGTATATCAAATTCATGTTGATAGTTGGTTTTTAAGGTATAAGAAAGATAAATGGGTTTTCATGAACTGTATTTTCTCTTTCTCTGCTTTCTTTCCTGAAGAAAATGTGGCCTTGAGGGGCAAGGCGACCCAGTCGTCCCAGTTCAGCTTTGAAGGTGCTGCAGACAAAGCCATTGACGGAAACCGCCATGGAGTGTACACTGACGGGTCCTGCTCCCACACCAAGCCTCAGACTGACCCTTGGTGGAGGGTGGATCTCCTAGATGTGTTCAAAGTGACCTCGGTTAATGTCACCAACAGACAAGACGCACATGCAGACAGGATCAAAGGAGCTGAGATTAGAATTGGAAGCTCCCTGGAAAACAATGGCAAGAGCAACCCGCTGTAAGTCGTTCCCCTGTTTTTACCCAAAAACATTTGTGCTGACTTCTGATCTAAAGCCCACTGTTATATAGTATAAAACGCGCACTATCCTGGATGGAATATGGGTACAGCTGCTTTTCATGGTTCCATTAACAAATCAAACTGAAACAGTTATACTGTACAATATGTACTAAAGTGCTTGATTCTCCAGGACTGTGTTATACTACATACATAAGTATAAAAAGATAATAGAGGGTGTAAACATTAAACAGGCAATAATCATGAGCTGTAAAGTGACAGGTGGTAACGCAACGTGTCAAATAAAGAAGTCAATATTTACTGTACAGTGGGAGCACAGATGGGAGATAGACTGCGCATGTTGAGCAGGCTGTGGTGGAACGGTGGTTTGCACTAGATCCTAGACACTATCCTGATTAGGGATCTGAATTGCCTGGAAAAGTCTTCCTCAGCCCTTCTCTGCTGGCATTCCGGCAGCAGCAGAATTTCTCTGATCTCAGCACTGAGAAGAGGCTGTTGTTGGGGTGGCTGGGATTCTTAGTAATCTTTCTTCGATATTGGGGAGAGCATGTGACCATGCTTATGAGGAGAGGTTAGCTGAGCTGAATCTGTTCAGCCTCGCACAAAGGAGACTAAGGGGGGACATGATCCTGGAATATAAGATTCTAACAGGTCTGGATGCGGTTCAGCCAAATGGCTACTTCAATATTAGTTTAAATACTAGAACTCATGGCCATAGGTGGAAGTTAGCGGGATTTTTAAATGGATTTGAGAAAGCACTTCTTTACAAAGGGTGTAGTCAGAGTATGGAATTGTCTTCCTGCTAGTGTATCGGAAGCTAAAACCCTGGGTTCCTTTAAATCAGAGCTAGATAAGATTTTAACAACTCTGACCTATTAGTTAAGTTCTCCCCAGACGAGCTTGATGGGCTGAAGGGCCTCCGCTCGTTTGCAAATTTCTTATGTTCACACAACCCTCTGGAGAACTTTGTGGTTCTAATGTGTGCTGCTCCCAAACCAGATGGTGGGTGCTGTCAATGGTGGCTGCTTAGAAACTCTTTAATGGAGTGGAGGGTCTGCCTGAAATCCCTGAAACGTCTCAGATAGTAGTAAACATTGGGATGCCTCACTCACGAAGGAATCAGGATGCAGAGACCTGATTAAGTAAATAAAGAGGTTCCTGAAGCTGTTTCCATCCTCTCCATTGATGCAATATTGATTCTCAATTCAGTTCCTCATGTACATAATACTGTTGTTTTCTTGCACTTTAATGTTTGTAATAGAAAAAGGTTCACGGTTCTGTTTCCTGTTCCAGGTGTGCTACTATTTCATCGATCCCTACTGGAAACACCTACACCTTTAAATGTCCTGACATGGAGGGACGTTATGTTACCGTTGTCATACCAGGAGATAAGAAGGTCCTGACCCTGTGTGAGGTGGAGGTGATTGCATACCCCACTATTATCTAAAGTACAGATACGCGGCACTGTGGGTGAGATGGTTTGGAGTTCTGCAAGGTCACTTGCATCATCAGGAACCCAGATTATGACCCTACATACTGTGTAACCACCATGCTAATTATATTTTACAAAGGTTTTGCAATGGAATTGAACAAAATTTTCAAATTAAAATGAAAGATTCCTGACAATTGCCTCGTATTTAATGAGAAATGTAATTGGATTTAGCCTAGTTTTTCTGTCATGATCACAAAATTATGTTTCTTAAGTCTTTGATTGCATTTTCAACTGATACTTTCATCTTAAATTTTAAAAGAGATTATGAAATTGTATAAATTATAAATACTGAAAACACCACATGATAATACATTAAATACTGTTTAAAATTTGGCTGAATAACGATATCATCACAGATATCTGACAACCAGCACTTTCTAAGCAACATAAAACAACCAACAGTGTTCTAATGTGGCTCAAAACTGCAGCAGATGCATCGTTCACAAAAACTGCAAAACTAATTATCTTGCCCAGGGGAACAGGCTCATGACACCATGGGTCAGTCGGGGACAGACAGCTTCAGCAGAAAGGGGCTCAGCTCACTGACAGGGAGAGTTGCTCAGTGCCACAAACGTGTGGCCTGTAATGGCCCACAATTAAATCAGCAACTCAATTACAAACATACATCCATTTTCTGAAACTGCTTATCCTGTTCAGCATCACAGGGGGTCTGGAGTCTCTCCAGAAGCTACAGGTACCAGACAGGGAACAACCCAGGATGGGTCACCAACCCATTACAGGGCAACAGGCAGGGAACAACCCAGGATGGGTCACCAACCCATTATAGGGCGTCAGGCAGGGGGCAACCCAGGATGGATTGCCAACCCATTACAGGGCACCAGGCAGGGGGCAACCCAGGATGGGTCAGCAACCAATCACAGGATACACTAACACATACCATCCACTCACACAAATACAACATACACCTATGGGCAACTCCACGACGACATGGGGAGAACATACAAACTCCACATATACAGACCCGAGTGGAGACTCGAACCCAGGTCCCAGAGGTATGAGGTGACAGTGCTGACCACCACACCACTGTGCCACCCCTGCAAAAGTACAGTATATTGCAAATATCTAGTGTAGAGAATGTACATGGTACACAGACAGAACAAAGACGCATAACCTGGTGTCAGGAACATGAAACCCGAACCCCTGAATGCTAGAAAAACAGTGTTTCATGTCTATTTATTGTTATAAAAAACATTATCTGCATTATGTGAATAAAAGTATGTATAGTATATCACATACACCTTTATTAAGCATGCAATAATAGTATGTATAGTATATCACATACACCTTTATTAAGCATGCAATAATAGTATGTATAGTATATCACATACACCTTTATTAAGCATGCAATAATAGTATGTATAGTATATCACACACATAAAGAAAGTATTATAAACACAGAGTTATCAGACCGTATTTATCTAGAATTTATAAAGCATTGCGAAGAGACCCAAGGAAAACATGTTTGTTTCATTTGTGGAAATATGTGTTTTATCCAGAATGTAGCTAGCTAGACCCCTAAAACTGTCAGCCATGTTAAAATCATAGATATCCACTGTAACAGCTCCTTCCCTCCTTCAGTGCTGGGGGGCTAATGCTGGAGGCTATGCCCCCCAGGTCTTCATGACTGACATCTTCTTCCCGCCACCCAATCCTACAAAACTTGATATAAGCTAGAAAATCAGGGGATCTTGTGAGCCAAAGGATCTCATTTGAGCGGCTTCCTTCCAGCCTACTCCTCCTGGAGATGACGTTTCCCACGAAGCACTGAGGTAACCTCATGTGTGCGCAGTGTAACCCCAAAAATATCCTCATGGTAGCGACCCTGGTCCTGCACAGAGACAAATGCATGAATATAAAAACTGAACAATTAAAAGTAGATTGTTTAGTAGGTCTGAACAAAGAACAGCCTCTTTAAAGGTAAGAGAACGCTGAACACTGTGGTCTTGAGGCATATGAATTAGAACATTATACAGTCAGACCTGTCCCATAGGTTCTAGAACCCTCCATCAATGAGGATTCGCAGATGTTTCAGTCACTAAAAATGGTAATATGTGCTTATTTCTATAGTTTAAACCCTAAACATGACCCCAATCATGCTCCCAAAACATTTATATTTCATTTAAAAGTTATCTTAATGCATTACCTTTAAAAAAACAAATGTTTGATGTAAAAATAGAGTACAGTATCACCTAACAGATATTTGTCACACTAGTACATTTACAGTACAGTATATTAATGTTACCCCAACTAATTTATAGAACACGACATTGGCTGCTGTTTGCTTTTGCATCCACAGTAAGGTAAAATGAGTAAAGGCACAGGACTGTAAACTTATTGACAGAAGTCATATATGTAACCAAGGTACAATTCAATAAAATACGTAAAGGAAACATGTACATGTAATTTTCACTGTGAATTTGCGAATCGCAAAGCATGAATGCATGAGGGCTGACTGTATAGTGTTATGGTTAACGTATAAATATATCATATATATCATAATAGAATTGTATGCATGCAGGTTTGCTGTGACTGAAGTCATCCAGGTTGTT
Source organism: Stomatorhinus ivindoensis (assembly GCA_019775895.2). Lineage (NCBI taxonomy): Eukaryota > Metazoa > Chordata > Actinopteri > Osteoglossiformes > Mormyridae > Stomatorhinus > Stomatorhinus ivindoensis. The sequence goes on from JABFEB020000138.1 coordinate 21,065, forward strand.
AGTGAACCAGAAATGATATCTGGCCAGTTTTTAGCTCTACAGTTCCAGCCTCCAAGGGTTCCATGGTGCACTGGTTGTGGCTCAGCCTCAACATACACCTTTCAGCTTCCACAACTCAGTAGTGAGAGGACTGGTACAAAGTTCCCTACAGCCTACAAACTATGTTTTGATGCAGTGCTTGCCAGTGCTAATCCTGTGCTGACAAAAAAACTTCTATTTGTTGGTTTCTGCAGGTTAGCACTCTGTGTCCACAATCAGAATGTCTCAGGTTCAAATCCTGTGGCCAGCAGAGCGATTTCACCATCGGGCCCTTGAGCAAGGCCTAGAAATCCAATCCATACAAGATCTGCTGACCCTGCCTTCTAAACTGTATATCACTTTGGATTTAAGTATCTGCTAAAAATAACTGTTACATGCTTTATCAGTGTACTCCTAATTTGCTAATTAGCGTGTATTAGCAGATCTACGGGTTCTGCAAAATTCAACCTTCAGATTGGTGAGGAAGTCTGCCGTCTCATCCTTGGTCATCCCCTCTCGCTCCATCAGGGTGTCCTGCAGCGTTGCCAGAACATCCCTTGCCATGGAAACATCCCCGCAGACATAAATGTGGCCATTGTTCTGGCACAGGGTCTGGCACAGCTCCAGCCCAATCCGCTGCCGGAGAATATGCTGGACGTAGCGCAGCGGAGGACCCATGTCGCTCGAAGGCTCCATGTCCTGGTGGGGGCAGCCAGAAGATGCAGGTGAAGAGGGAGCTAGACTTCTGACTATGACAGGAATGTCATTTGTCAATTTATCAAGCAAGTTATCCCAAAGTTATTTTGTAAATGTGTGAAAGCCTCAAGAAACTGGAACTACTTGTGTAAATATCAACCAGATTATGATTTTTATGTATTAAAATTTACCCCGATATTTTAAAACATTATCGGTTATTTTATTTCACCATCCATCAAAATTTGGACATTTTGACAACAAAAAAGATGGATTTATTTTTTTTAAAGCCTGTACACTGGGACTGTTTCCTCAAGGGTCTGACAGGTAATTGTACTCCTGTAAGTAAGTATACCTCTGAGGAACAATTCTGTATATTGATGGTACATTAATGCTGTTCCTACCTTTGGTATGTTAATTTTCAATTCTGTACCTTAAAAGGTACAATTACAAGGGTACAGCCTCAGTGAAAGCTACAGATTTCTACCCTTTTTTTGAGAGTATAGCACTGAAGGCTGCTGCTATACCTTTTCCCTGGAATAAGCCGTGTGGACAGCTCTGAAGGCTCCCCTCGTCCTGGCATCCTCCACCTCCTCCCGGTAGATGTGGTCAAACTTGGAATTACGGCAGCCAAAGACCAGCGTCAATCCCTGTGGACTCCTCCCTGAGCACAGTGTGGTTTGTTAGGCGTGGCTGCACACCATTGTCTAGTTATTGTATCATAACCTTCACTACATCCTTCTCTAAAGACAAACGTTTCTACCTTAACCTTAGCATATCATTCTTTACAGTCAAGGACATTCTGTCTTAGCCTTGGCTAATTGTGGTTCTGGTGTTTTACCACTAATTTAACTGTTTTTCAAAGTTAATATATTTTTTTGCCTGTATCATATTCCATGTTTTACTCCCAGGATTCCACTGACCTAGCTCCTCAATCTCATACAGCCTCTGTTGCCAAAAGCTTCGGAAGGGGGCGATGCCTGTCCCAGGTCCCACTAGGATGCAGGGGACAGAATCATCCGAGGGCAAATGGAACGAGGGTGCCCTGTTAGGGGGAGACAGGGTGATAGAGAAACAGATGTTTTTGCCTGGTGCACTTGGTAATAGCTACAGCATCATCAAAACAGCTTCACAACATTACAAAGGAGGAGTCTGCCAACCAAACCCCAGAGAGAGACTCTTCCAGACATTCTATCATCATTACCTTCTGACGAAACAGGGAATGGTCTGTCCAGGGGAGATGTTGAGAAGCCAATTAGAGCAAAGCCCTAGACGCAGGGGGCCTCGGTCACCTGTCAGAACATGGTACTACGCTAATATATGTACTTATGATGGGAATGGCTGCACATTACTGGCAGAACACATGAACAATGTGAACAGGCCAGGACTTTGCTATCAGACATGGTGATGACACAGGGAGAAGCCCTGTCTTCCGCAGTATTTTTCATGGGGTTCTGAAATGGTCGAGTCTCCACACTTACCCTCTGTGTGGTACTGGACCACGGCGACTGTGGTATGTATTTGGCCTGGACAGGCGTATGGGGAGGAGCTGATGGAATAGTAGCGGGGCTGCAGCAGAGGCAGCTGGCTGAGAAGCAGGGAGCAGGGCAGGCGGACAGACGGGAACTCCTCCAGCACCTCCTCCAGGGTGGGCATGAGCTCCCAGCGCCAAGCTTCGTACTCCACGCCCCCCTCCACATACACACACAGGACAACACAACGAGTCATGCTAATGTAACAGGCCTCAAGTACATTTCATTACTAATACAGTCAGTAACTGCTGATCCACACTGCATCCCACCTCATACATGTAGCCCCTGAAAGTCCCTTAGATTCCCTACTGCCACCATGCGATCAGCGCTGGCTCCTCCTCCTCATTACCTGTCCGAGGACATACAGTCTCTGTTGTTCATCTTCTACAGTGGCCTGCTGAGAGAGGAGCTGCAGAAAGCGTGGGCTGGGGGGACTGCTGAGGTCCAGAAGGTTGGACAGGGCCTGGTGGACGGTGCAAGGGGGGAGTCTGTCCTCTGGGACCCACACACTGCAGCCTGTAGGACAGGCATTTTAGTACCACTTTAGGACCAGTTTCAATACTAAAACCAGAGGATGGTAAAAATACCCGCATGTTATTCTTGCCTGAAATATCAAGGATGCATTGGTTGCACTCTTGCCAAGTAAGAACAATCCCATGATCCATTGCATCCCTACTTTGTACTTGCAAGGCAAGTTAGCAAAGACTTGTGCGAAGACCATAAGTACAATCTTTGCAATCTTGGCATTGAGAAAAACCCAAAGCTAGTGTGTACATCTCCAGGACAGGAGCGAGGGAGATCAGCTAGGCTCCCTACCCCAGAGGTGTACCTACCGTTCCTGCCCTTCAGTATCTCAGTGACAACACTGCTGTGGAGGGGAGGCAGGTCAGGAATACGACCTAACACGGCCTGCACCAGAGAGGACGAGTTGGTGGGGTAGATGCCTAGGTGGTCGCCAGGTTGGTACTGCAACTGCTGCTGCCCGTTAGTTTTCAACTTCACCAGCAGGGTGATGCGGCTGGGATAGAGGAAGGTATGAATCAGCACACTGTATGTCAGTACGTCAATTAACTCGTCAATTTATCATTAACAATGGGTCAGATAATAAGTCAACCAGTTAATCACATCATCAGTCCCTGAATAAGTTATGTTTGGTATGAGAATATTGTGAATTTACCACTATGACACACCATGCACCCTCAAAGTGAAGGGAGGGTTAGGCTTAGGGTTATGGTTAGGCTTACGGTTAGGCTTAGGATTATGGTTAGACTTAGGCTTAAGCGTCACAGGAGCACACACCTGGACTGCTCACTCTGCAGGTTCTGTGTGGAGATGACTGTTGCCATTGACACCTGCTTCTTGTGAAGCTTTGACAAGGCTGAGAAATATGAAACATTCTTCAAAATTTATGAGGATCAGTGCAATTCAGTGATGCATGAACGAGGAACTTTGTGGACTACAAGAATATTTATCACTCCATTATATTTTTTTCCACAGACATCCCATCTGAACTCTCCTGTTATCCTTGTGCACAGTCTTTGTTAGCAAATATGAGCAGAATTACCTGTTGAGACATCAGTGTGAGTCGACGTAGCAGAAACCCGATACATGTCAGCCTCCCATTGGCAGGAAAAGATGTCATCCTCCTTATCCAGCTGAGAGTCATCAGTGATGCAGAAAGTGTCACAGGCCACCTGGATGCCGCCAAATGACATGAATGCCAATCTGAGTACCTGGTGCTTATCCTGGTGCTTATCCTGGTGC
>JABFEB020000138.1:62195-83986 GCA_019775895.2 Stomatorhinus ivindoensis
CTACTGTCATCTAACAGTGACTGCAAGCAGAGGAATTGCAGTACCTCCTACTGTCATCTAACAGTGACTGCAAGCAGAAGAATTGTAGTACTTCCCTAGATCATCTAAAGACACCCTACATAATATAAAATATATAAAAGGTCAAAATGGGAGGAACAAATATCAAAACAATCAAGAGCAGCTCATTGGCGTCATTGTCCCTTTTAGCATCACTCTAGGTATAGTTTGCTGACTGGGCAGGATATACCCAGGATTCATCTGTATTTGGCTCCATTTATCACACCCTTCACAACCCCTCTGCTGAAAAGCAAGCCAACAGCACGATGCTGCCATCACTATGCTTGGATGCTGTTGCCTAGGCTACGTTTGAGTCGCTCCAAATAAAGCACTTTACTTTCACGTCAGTGTCCACTATTTATTTTAATCAGACTGCAAACCTTCTTCGAAACGGTCATGGCTTCAGGTGAGCTCCAAGTGCAATTTAATGTCGTCCCTTCTTAGAAATAGCTCCCGTCTTTCCGAAGAAGGTGAAATCTCTGTAATAATAAGTAGATGGTCACGTCACAGAGTAACGGGGAAAATTAGGGGCAGAATGGCTAGCAGGGAGTCGTAAGGCACGAATTAAAATCAAGCACAGTAACATAGACAGAAGGTGGGTGCTCATGAATCACACTGGGCTGTGCCATTGTCAACGTGCCCAGTCTGAAGGTCAAAACCCACAAGGCAGTCCAGAGAGGCAGAGGTACAAAGGAGAGGCAAAAACACGGACAAAAAACAGGCTTGGGCCAATAACAAAGTCACAGTGATCAAGTCCAAACCCAAGTCGAAAGGCAAGAGTCACAAAAACAAGATGCAAAAGTCAGAAATCAGAACAAGACTACAGTACAGGACGACTCAAACACAACAGTAAACCAAATGAACAAACTTACAACTGGCAAATGGAGAAGGTGGCAGGAGACAAGATAGGGACAGATGAAATCATGAAACAATTTAGCCATCAACAGAACCATTCTTGCAGAGACTGGGAAACAGGTACAAGAGAAATGTAGGTCACAGCGTCCAGTTCATGACAGGTTAGTCTCTGGACAGTTTTACAAATAAAGAAACATTTTATTAGAATGATCCTTAATTTGCACTGGTGCAGGTGCAACAAGATTCCAAAAAGGGATAAGATCACTGCACAAGACACAATAAAACACAGGAGAATTTCAGACCAGTACAGGCTGTGTTTACATTTTAGTGTCATGTTTATGTATAATGCAGACAAACATATAGTGCAAAAGAAGACAAAGTGCACCACAGTATATATAATGCAGACAAACATAGTGCAAAAGAAGAGAAAGCACAACACAGTATATATAATGCAGACAAACATATAGTGCAAAAGAAGACAAAGTGCACCACAGTATATATAATGCAGACAAACATAGTGCAAAAGAAGAGAAAGCACAACACAGTATATATAATGCAGACAAACATATAGTGCAAAAGAAGACAAAGTGCACCACAGTATATATAATGCAGACAAACATATAGTGCAAAAGAAGACAAAGCACAACACAGTATATATTATGCAGACAAGTAAACATAACACAAATCTAAAAAGTACAAAAAGTGGTCTTGAATGGTTTTTATTTGCATTTTCTAATACTTTTGAATTCTTACATTCTGAGACTATGATGCTTTATATGAGATCTAACTCACTCATTGCTACATAAGGAACTTTCTCTGATTCTGCTTCTGCCCAAAATCCAGTTTTATCCATCACACACACAAGCTTGGTCCACAGTTTTACCTTCAATGTATGTGTGATCTGAGAAACATCACAGAAAGACAGAAACATCACCAAAAAACACTTAAGCATGAGGAAAAGCAAATTCTGCAGTGGGACAGCAATAAGGCACCAAGAAAGAAGGTGCTAGAAAACAGCCTGATATAGTGTGTTTCCAGACTCAGAAGTAGTGATTGCACCCATTACAGCAGCCATCCCAAGGGAAATATAATAGAAGAAATCATTCGGTAATCACAGCCCACACCTTTGTGACTTGGCTAGGAAATGTAATAGATTCCCATATTTCAAGCCACCACTATCATCTAAGACTGGGTAAGATAGATAAGCAGTTAAGCATCCTGTGAACCTCTACACTGTCTATGATCTCCCTCTTTGTAGCCAGAAAATCACCAGCAGTCTCTGTGTTCAACATGCAGCAGCCAGAGTTCTTTCAAAACTAAAAAACATGATCATATTAGCCCTGTTCTATGCTCCCTTCATTGGCTCCCAGTTAAGTCTTGAATTGACTACAAAATTCTGCTATTAACTTGTAAAACACTAAATTGCCTTGCAGCAGAAAACCTTAGTAATACAGTATGCTGGTCTGATATAAGCCTCCTCGCTTTCTTCTCAAAGAGCAGGACATCTGTTAGTACCCAGAGTAGAAAGAGCTACAGCAGGCTGCAGATCTTTCTCCTATAGAGCACCTCAGCTGTGGAATGGTCTTTCCACAGGATGTGTGGGATTCAGGCTCACTCTCAATATTCAAGTCCAGTCTAAAAACACACTTCTTTAGTCTAGCCTATAGGGACTCTTGTTGTAGCTCTAGCTAACTCCTCACTCCCAGTTAAACCTATAGTGTGAGGTGTACAGCTGGGTTGGGATCGGTGCCATTGGCTTTGGATAAAATGTACAGTCAGTGATTTCACTCCAGTTTCACCCCCCTTGTGGAATTGGAGTGCTGACATTTCAGGGACTCCCCATGCCTGCGTTCCCACCTGCCTCTCCCTCCTACTTATGCTGCCATAGTCATATCTGCCGGAGCTTACATACTGCACTCACCTAACTGTTTGTACTGCTTCTAGTCTCTCCTACTTCAGCTAATTGCACATTGTATTTCCCCCTCCTAGGCTGTGCTGCCGGGAGACCCAAAATTATCAAGATATCCTGCCTACCCTGCTGCCTGCGACATCTCCACTACCTGCGATACCCTTCCGGCCTGCTCACCCTTGTGTCTGTGATGTCTTCCCTGTATCGTCTTCCTTGTATCACCTCCTTGCCCCCTGCTTTGTGACTCAAATGTTAATCCTGGGAAAATGTGAATTGGGACTTTACCATCTTGATCAACTGACTTTCCCTGCTGGCCCCTGGAGGATGGGCTCCCCCTCTGAGTCTGGTTGACCCCAAGATTTCTTCCTTCTAGGGACTTTTTCCTTGCCACTGTCCCCTCTGGCTTGCGCACTGGGGGCTTTGGACGGGGATAATGTAAAGCGTTATGTGACAATGTAATGTTATACAAATAAAATCGAATTGAATTGAAAACATTGTACCAATAACATTGTTTAATGGGCCATGGGTCTTGTGGGAAGCCTACATAATTTTCATGCTTTGGGGAGGCACGGAACAGGGAAACTAGAGCAGTAGTCACAGAATCAGGGAACGAAGGATTTATTAGGAAAGTCACACAGGGATTCCACACGAGGTTAACAAGGGGGCGTGGCACACAGGAGGATCGGATAAACAGGGCATGACAATAATCACACTGGTCAAACTTTCATGGCCTCCATCCATAGAGTATGTACCAGCTGTACTTCTGTCTGTATCAGGAAACATCTGATCTGATTGCAATACCTTGAACACGGGCAGAAATTTCCATATTCAAACAAGGGGTCAAACAGCTTGCAGTTCTAGGCAAGATGACGAATCAGCTGTGTGTGGATTCAGCTAAGTATGTCTAGGAGATCATAAATGCCCAGTTGGACTCAACTAAGTACATGTAGGAGATCAGAAATGCCCAGCTGGACTCAACTTAGTATGTGTAGGAGATCAGAAATGCCCAGCTGGACTCAACGAAGTATGTGTAGGAGATCAGAAATGCCCAGTTGGACTCAACTAAGTACATGTAGGAGATCAGAAATGCCCAGCTGGACTCAACTTAGTATGTGTAGGAGATCAGAAATGCCCAGCTGGACTCAACTTAGTATGTGTAGGAGATCAGAAATGCCCAGCTGGACTCAACCAAGTATGTGTAGGAGATCAGAAATGCCCAGCTGGACTCAACTAAGTACGTGTAGGAGATCAGAAATGCCCAGCTGGACTCAACTAAGTATGTGTAGGAGATCGGAAATGCCCAGCTGGACTCAACTAAGTATGTGTAGGAGATCAGAAATGCCCAGCTGGACTCAACTAAGTATGTGTAGGAGATCGGAAATGCCCAGCTGGATTCAGCAAAGTATGTGTAGGAGATCAGAAATGCCCAGCTGGACTCAACTAAGTAGGAGCCTACATCTTTTCATGTTTTGTTGATTTATTTGATCCAGGCCACAATAAACCAGTCCAAATTATAGTATAGTTTTTTTTAAATCAGTTTTTCAGTCCTCCACCCATAATGGCATATATAGCCAGTTTCAAATCACTTTTCCAAAAGCTATTTGTTTAGTTGGCTGGCCTTCGGTGCTGGAGCATGAAACTGTCAAAGGAGAAGACCAGTCTGGAATGCAGAATTGTGAAGATCCAAGACTGAGATCAGCCTATTGGTGGACTTCATTTTAGCAAAATTCAGTGTAGCACGGTGGGAGCCATAAATGGGCTGCATGTCACTTTCAATAAATATAAATAAATAAATATCAATGTAAATTAAATCAATCTCTTCAGGAAAACAAGTGCCAATTTCCCTCTTTAATATGTGGAAATTTGGGTATTTGCATATACATTTCGAGGAGCCAGTTTAGAACAACACAAATAACCAATGCAGTATACAGTAAATTTGAATAACCAGCATGTTCAAAACAACAAGAAGATACGGAAAATAATTAGAGGAGAATTGGGAGTTTTAATTAGGCTTAAGTTTGAAGTTTAAATTAGGGCAAAGTGATGTGTGCAACCCATCAATGTTTAGAACAATTTATGGCTGTAATACTTGGTTAGGATTTTCTGCCCAATTAATTCTTTCAGCAGCACTGCTGAGATCAAAGATATAACAGAATCCATCCCTGGCTCGATGTGCTGCAGAACCCAACCATGAAGACCAGGTGTCCGGCCTTGGACCTTGTGGAATACTTCTTCATTAAGGATGGTCCTTCCCTTTCCCTGTATGTCTGAGCTTAGTTAACCAATTCCCAAGGGTATTTGAATTCCTTCAGAAGATCCACATCTGTTTAGTAACAACAAGTATAAAAAAACAAAATACTCTGTCCAGTGAGAACCAGCGCAGCACAGAGAGACACAATTAGTTGCACTATTCCTGCTTTATTAGTCTGCTGAGGCCTGTTTAGGTAGTTTGGTCGTCAAACGGATAAAGCTGAACCCACATAACAATTCCCTACTGTCCGTACTAGTAACAAAATAGCGCAGAGAGCATGTCATGGCAAATTAAGTAGGAAATCAATTCAATCCAGAGCAGTTAAACGCTGCAAAGTCCAGTGACGTGACAGAGAGAGGGATGCATCTCATTAAAGCTACAATACTCAGAATCTCAGACCAGGCAATTGGAGAAACGGCTGGAAGGAGAAGACACCAGATCGTTATCTGTTCCAGGCCCATTTGATTAATTGCCTGCAAATGGTATAGCGTCGAAGGAGGAGTCAGTGTGGAGATGCTGTTTATAAGGAAATTACGTTACAGTACCATGATTTGAACTATTTTTCCATATATTTTGAATTTAGTAGTACAGTTTTCCGAGACAGACATTTTTAATGGTGAGAATATTTTAAGGGTGTAACTTACGATCTCCTAATGAACATGTAAGTCTTTTCCCTCCAGGGTTCCCTAATAATAATAGTTGCCTGCCTTGTTTTGCTGCTGCAGCTGGCTGTATTTATGTCACAGGCTGACACCAGTAAGTCCATCATTATCACTCCTAGTCTCACTCTTCTGCAAATGCCTCGTCTGCCTATCACTCTCAATCACTCCTATCTGACTGTTATGTTTTTGTAATTACCCTTCTGTGCGTTTTAGGTCGTACAAAATGATATGAGAAATAATTCTTGTTGCATGGGGGAAATGGATTTGCTGCGGCTGAAATTCAGGATGTTCTCTCACACTACAAATAATCTGGTCTTAAGAGTAGCCTTGTTTAAGAGATGAAGGATCCCATGGATTCCAAAGGAGGAAAACTTGATGGTGAGGATGACTGGCTTCAATTATCCATCCCATGAAAGCTTACAGCCATACTGCTTTGGATGTGCTTGCTCTCATCTCAGAAGCTAAATGGAGTTTGCCCAATTAGTATTTGGGAGAGGTATGTGTGCTCAGCAAGTTAAGAGGAGGGTCAGATCTCACAGTCGGCAGAGTGATGTCACCAATGGGCCCTTGAGTGAGGCCTTTAACCTCATTTGCTCCAAACACTGTCTGACTCTGCTCTATTAATTGGACGTTGCTTTGGAATAAAGCATCTGTTGAACAAATAAGCGAAGGTGTTTTTCAGCTAACATAAAAAGAAATTCTCTTCATCTTCGTTGACCTTTTTATCTATTTCAGACTCACTCAGCTCCTAGCTGCCATGAATGGTTCAGAAAACAATTGTACTCAGCCAGTGTGGTTACTTTGACTGTGTCAGGGTCAGTTCCCTCACCGTGTTCTCTCTTGATTGTCCCCATTCATGTCGGTAGTGGCGGCTTAATGGTCAAGGAAGTGTGCTTGTAACTGAAAGATTGTAGGTTTGAATCTTCAATCAGAGAGGTATCCTTAGCAAGCTACCACCCCCAAGCCCTCCTCCCAGGGCGCTGAATTAGCTGCCCCCCGTTATGTCACATATGGGTTGAATGCAGATGATACATTTTATTGTTGTGGTGTGTCAGCAGTAACAACTGACCACTAAACTAAATTATTTTGGCCAACAGGTGTCACTAGTCATCTTGTTCCCTTCTCTGTCTTGTATTCCCTTAGTTCCTAGTGTGTTTGCCTAGTCCCCAAGCTGCTGTGAGGCTTAATGGGCTTACGTGGCCACCATTCCTGACTTCCCTTCTTGATTGTGGGTTTGAGGCCAGCCAGAGGCCAGCCGGTAATTTAATGTTTCTTGGTTGTGTGTTCTCTTGGTTTAACGCGTGTTCATATGTTTAAGCATTTCACTTAATTCTTTTTTTTGCTTCCCATTCCTTGTCTGTTCGGTTTTCCTTGTTTTAGTATCCCCTAGCGTTTGTACCTTTTCTGTATCTGTTTATTGACTTCACATGCTCCTCCGATAGTCATTGTGGTTGCGTGCCCTGTTTTGCAATGATCAGTTGTTACTGTGTGCATGTTCCTGTGCTATTTGTGTTTTATCCTTGCTTGGTTCCCACATGGCTTCCTAGTTTTAGTGCTTCCCTTGTGATCAGAATCTTGGCCAATAAACCTGATTATGAATAGCTTCCCTTGTGATTAGTTTCCCTTGTTTTAGTTGTTGTGACCCCTCATGATTCATTTACTTTCTGGTTCTCCATTTGTGATCTGTTTGTTAATAAATCCCTTTTCCCTTTTGTTGAGAATTGCTATGTGGATCCTTCCACCTTCATGATGCCTGGCTGTACCAAGCTGAGGAAATTCCCAGTCTGTCCCCACAATCATGCATTACCCTTTAAGATTTAAGAACCTTGAACCTTGAAGGAATGAGGAGCACCAGAACTGCTTATTCTCATCCCGGGGCATCTCGGAACTTCTCTGAAACAAATAGGTCAGCCTCTGTGGTGCTTCCCAGAGGGTGTTGGTTTGGAAGGATAGAGAGTATGCACCTCTCATTTATAACTACATAATCAGGAATGAATTTCACCATTGCTACACATGCAAAATAAACAGTAGAAAAGATTTAAGACCCAATTAAGTTTTAATCATGCCTGTGTGGAGAATGTTCTCCAGGCCTTTAGCAAGATGAGTCAAAGCATTCAGAACATAACATCTACACCCAGGGTTTGCTTTAGCTGTTTATGTAATGCCCCCTTTGGCATGTGTTCAGGGATAGCTCATCTCCTACTAGCAGCCCAAGGAAAGTTTTTGGAATTGAAGATTGTTATAAATATAAGACTAAGATGGGTTCATATGACAAGTGGGATTAGAGCAACCAAACACAGAGGTGGATGCCAGTGTCTAGGTGATGGTATTGCCACTAATCCACTTGAGGAATAGAGTGGAATAGAGTCTTTAAACAGATGTGTTTAGGCTAAACAATCGGTAATTTCACACAGGCCTGTCCAAATGGTGAATTCAGATATTCCTGAGTTAGGGGGTTAGGGTCAGGTCCCCACATTACTCCTTACTAGCAACCAAAATTAACCAAGGGGAGTCTAAATTAACACTGTGACTCAATACTGGATTCCCAGTATATAAACTATTTTCAACAGGTGTAAATTAATGCTTATAATCGTATTGTGCTATAAAACTTCAACATGTCACTTCAGAGCTATGGTAGCCTTTTCTGCAATAATCACATGGCATAATTATGTGTCATATAGCATTTCTCTGCCTGTCTTGGATATAAAACCATGCAATATTTAATGACAAAATAGCTTTCTACTGAAAGAAACTACGGTGCAAGTTGACTGGGTAATTTTCAAATAAGGTTAAATAGCATCCCTGAAACTTAGATCAACAGTAATAGTACTGTCTCCTCATATGTCCAGGGTTGTGTGTTTGTGTGACTTCATGCTTTTTTGTTGCTTATTTCCCACAAAATAAGTGATCTTTTTCTGGTACATTGGTCTTGGTACATTGGTCTTGTAAAACCTAGAGAACAACTGGCAAAGCCATAAATGGCAAGTCTGCTGGGTGCTCTGTATGCATGATGCTAGACACCCATTAGTTATTGTGGATTACAATAACTTTTCAGATGCTTGCCTAATAGCTCCCTGGTCTTCTGTTCTTCTGATTGTCTAGGGTACATCCAGGTGCCCTCACATGCAACCTTAATCAGCGCTCCCCAGTTGCTGATTGGCTGACTTTCTCACAGGATCAGCCGTCAGTTACACAGTCATTTTCATGTCTCAGACCCCCAGGTTCACAGGTTACCTGTGTTTATGCACGATAAACATCCCATCCAGTTTATACTCAGCCTTATAGGTATATTTGCCTCATCTGGCTCAGGGTCACCATGAGTCCTGGCTTACAAGAACTCACAAAAAAATTGTGGTGAACAAAACTGAAAGTCTTTCCTCTTACCTCTGTTTCCATTTGTTTGTTCGTTTTGTAGATTCCTTCTTTGTTTAGATTAAGAAAATGGACAAAATTTGGGCACATTGATTTTGAGACCATCCAGATTTCTTTTGTTTATTTCTTCACTCAAAAACAAACAAATCCAAAGGGAATAAGGCACAAATGCCTTTCCTTCCTGTGTGGAACCAGAACCCCAACACCCTGACCATCCATGTTTCCTGAAGCCTAAACATGCCTATTTAGGTTACAGATCATCATGCTGCAGGACACCAGCGGCATTAATGCCACCACTGATCCTTCACAATATGTTTAAAGGACAACAAAAACAATGGAAAAGACCAAATTTCTTATCACTGACATGCAGAACAAGCATGTCCATGCATCCACCCGCTTTGTCTGACTGGGAGATGTAAATGACTCTAATACATACAACTAATAATTCTCCAGTGGTCCAAAATGCTTTACAATGTAAGAATATTACGAAACGTAAGAAATTTCAACAAACCCGTATAAAAACTAACGCGGAGACCTTGCAGGTCAGCATGCTCATACTGTACGTAAAACTATCTGTTTACTGCAGCTGGTTGACATTAATTGTTCAGTTGTTTGTTTTCTCCATACAAACTGTCTCTAAGGATACAAACAGTCTTTCACGATACAATTGGTCAGAGATGCAAGCTTCAGTGACCGTACATGCAAAAAGGACGTTAAGAAGAGCTGCAACATGCCGTTTCTTTGAGGTCGACACTGAGCCGTTGTGCTCCTGGCCTAAGGGCCAAATGTCCTGGAAGACTCGTACTCCGACATGCACTTGGGCTTGATCCCCTTGCTGTTGTAGTAGTCAACCACCTGGTTGGGGACCTCTGCCAGGACGGTTTTCGCCAAGGCCGCAGGCGAGGCCTGTGGAAAGGAGATATTTAGCTGATGGCAGGTGCAGCAGCAGGAAATGAGCCTGTAGCTCAAAGCCCACAGGTGCAGCTCCAGGAAACAAGCCTGTAACCCACGGCCCACAGGTACGGCTCCAGGAAATGAGCCTGTAACCCAAAGCCCACAGGTACGGCTCCAGGAAACAAGCCTGTAACCCAAAGCCCACAGGTACGGCTCCAGGAAATGAGCCTGTAACCCAAAGCCCACAGGTACGGCTCCAGGAAACAAGCCTGTAACCCAAAGCCCACAGGTACGGCTCCAGGAAACAAGCCTGTAGCCCAAAGCTCACAGGTACGGCTCCAGGAAACAAGCCTGTAGCCCAAAGCTCACAGGTACGGCTCCAGGAAACAAGCCTGTAACCCAAAGCCCACAGGTACAGCAGGAAAGGAGCTTGCAGCCCAAAGTCAATCTCATTTCATATCTGCTACACATTGTACTGAGTGCCCTACATCACAATGTACTGAGTGCTCTACATCACAATGTACTGAGTGCTCTACATCTGCCTTAGTGTAATGAGGAGCCACTTTCACCACCACTGTGTAGCCACCCCTCTCTTTCAAAGGATGCCCAGAGATCTTTTACGACCTCGCAGAGTCTTGGTTTTACATCTTACCTGAAGGATAGCTCCATTTTTACAGCACAGTGTCACAGTCACTGCACTGCAGCTTTGGGACTCGTACAAACCACAGGATGGGCTATCCTGTTAGCCACACCAACACCGCCTCCAGCAGCAACCCAGCTTTCCAAGTTGGTCCCATACAACCTCCTTGGCTTCAGATGGGTTTTATGTCTCATGGAAAGCGGGAAAACGACCCCATTTCGTATGGAGATTAATAAAGTATCACAATTCTATAAATGGACAAGGTGTGGAAAAACATAAGATACTAATTATGGTTGTTTGATAGAAGCTCCTATATCCACAAAACATCATTGACTGTTTTTTCTATAAAAATGCAAGTGACACAAAGTGGGAACAACAGAGCAGTCAAAGAAATGGAGAAAGACTCACTGACAAATAAGGCAACAGTGGGCAGGATTCTGGTAATCAGTTACCTGGTATTTAGTGAAGTTAACTTTATTGTCAGCAGACTAGCTAGTTCTGCTAAGTGTAAATCCACTAGCATTTTTTTGCAGGTAGAGTGAATTTTATATTTGTTCCTGTATGTTTTGAATGTGTCTGTCACAGTCTGTGTCTGGCACTCTGTTGAATGACAGCTTGTCAACACAAGATGTGATTGGTCGATAATTTGTCAAATTTAAGGTAGTCTAACAAGTAATGAAGTGAATGAAGATGAAGTCCATTTAAACTGGGGAACCCTGGACTAAGCAGAGAACAGAGGGCTGTATGATGAAGTTGGAGGTCTTGCTTAGCCGGATAACTTGTCGGATTTAAGCTACCATAGTTTATGGTTATGCATCTGTCCCAAATCCTTTAGCTCCGCAGGTGTGAATTTACAGTTCTCAGAGCATAGATCCAGCTCTTCCGCACTTGAGCTTGTATTCATCAATGAACCCATTGTGCTCCCAGCACGACATCTGAATCCTCCATTCCAAAGCTGCACCCTGCTGGCAGTAAGGGGGCAAAAAATAAGGAGCTAGGGTAAAACTTTACAGGTGTATCCAGGGAGGGAAATCTTGATTCTGTACTCTTCTAATTTACTCCTTTGGCTAAACTAAATTATTCAGAAGTAGATTTGAGCAAATATCTTAGAAACAGCTGTTAGGTAGACAACCCAATATTATTGTTTCTTCGTGCATAATGAGAAGACACAGGCATCAGTGAACACTACAAAACCCCTTATTCTCACTAAGACGTAGCTGAGGCATATAACCTTGCTGAGGACTCCACATTCCTATGTTTTGACCTGTTTCGTCACTGAAGTCTTATGTTATGATAACGCAATGCTTTACTTGTATTTTGCATTGCAAAATACTCTGAGGTATAGCTTGTGTTATGCACATACCTCTGAGGTACATTTTATGTTAGATAAATGACTCCAGAATGCTTAGACAATGAAACCGTATTTTACGTGAAGCACCTTCATTTTAAATGCTTGGAAATGACCTGTCTGAGAGTCATAAAGTCTGGACAACAGGCAGATCTGCACCCTGAGGACATTCAAGCTAACTTAGATAGAGTCAGACCACATGATTATCTCTGAAATATCCCCTCCCTCGCTGATGTTAGGCCCCAGGCTCGGAAGGGTCCGGAGAAGCCAGAACTGCCTTAGGGAGAGCACTCACTATCTGGATAAATCTGGCCCAGTTCTGGGCATGTCAAGAATATTGCTTTTGAGGAGGAAGGATAGCCACCTGGCCAGAACAGCGATGCTTCAAAATATTTTACAAAGGACAGCATGGGCGTTATTATGGCTACGGTCCACGTGGCAGAAGTGTGTCGCCATGGTGATTGACAACATTTCTTCAGGGTGTCGCCGTGGTGATTGACAACATTTCTTCAGGGTGTCGCCGTGGTGATTGACAACATTTCTTCAGGGTGTCGCCGTGGTGATTGACAACATTTCTTCAGGGTGTCTCCATGGTTGACAACAGTGAGACTGCAGGGTTTCCCTGGGTTTGAGCTCCAATCCAGCCTTGGGATTCCACACAAGGCTGCAAGCTGATATGAGTATGTGGATCAGGTCCAGTCACACACGTGTGTATGTACTGTATGTGTGGGACAGTCATAAAGGCTGATGTGTAGGAACCTCACAGGATTATCAGCCTTCTTTCTCTCATTTCTTCCTCTCCCCCTTGATCATCACTCTCTTTTCTATTCCATTCCTCCTTTTCCTCTCTGCCCATCTACCGTCTGCCTTGACGTCTCATTCGAATTTGCTTCCATGTCCCCTCTTCAGGAATAATTTCTCCTCCATCTCTTCTCCTCTCTCTCCATTTCTCTCTCCCCAAAGACGAGGTGCTGCAAGCGCATTAGCACTTAATGTCTCCCCTGACTAGAGAATCCCCCAAACTCTGCTTCACAGGACACACAGAAAGCGCTATCATTGCATCTACAGGTTAATCTTCACCACCGCTGGATGCTAATTGTCTATCTGTTCCTTCCTCTGTGCCAGTCTGGTTTCATCTGTTGTCTGTCATTTTTGTGAGCTGACACCACCCCCCCCCCCCCTAAATCTTTCCATTTCCATATCCGCGAAACGCATATTCAACAAATTCAATCAGCCGCGGCTCTCCTGTGAGTTTTTTTCATTAAGGGAAAACAGCCTCTCGTCTCATTTGGAGAAGGATGGAAGACTGTGTCGGAAATTCTGCATTTTATGCGGAAAAGTGACTGCAGAACACTTTGTCTTGTCTCCTTTCATCTATGTGGGAAATGAACGGGGTGCAGTCGCTCCCGAAATGTTAAACTAACTACCGTGTGCACTGCACGTACAAGAGCCTATTGGGGGGGGCTGGCACCCTCTTTTGATAATTGTTTAAAGGGAATGTGCTTTTTAAAACCCCACGCAGTTTCTGTCCATTCAGAAAGTCATCACTGTCCTCTTCAACTGGTGAGAAATTAGGACGCAGTTTGCATGCATCAGTAAGTCTCATAATTAAAATCTAAAACAGACAATTGTATGACTCCAGCAGAACAATAGCTTCCTGCATTAGTTTATGCGACGTCTGAAATTGCCTGCCGACACTCCCGAATGAGGCTGCCTCTTTGCTCCAACTGTCTTTTACCTCAGAGGAGAGTGGGATTGCTGGAGTGTGACCATCAAGGCTTGGTGAGCTGCCAAACTGCGTGTCAGGGTACGTGTGAGCATGGGCCTGCATTGCCTTGCATGTGTGGATGCGTATGTGTGTGTGTGTGCATGCAGAGTGCTTCAGTGATGGAAAATGAGTCTTGCCATCTCCATCCACACTGCCTCATTATCTCCAATCCTGAGCTCCCTGTTGTCCCCATGGCTGTTTGGCACCAAATTCCTTCCCGTAATCATGTTTCGAAAACATTTTCAGAATCCTTCAGGTTAAGGAAAGAAGCGTTTAACAGAGCATGAACAGCACAGGACGGTGGGCAAAGTCCTGGGGGAAATTATATCCCCAGGAATCTCAGAAATCCCTCAAAAAGAACACATATCACTGCATATCAGAACACGTCACAGTGAAAACCTTTTTACATGAGCAGAATCCTGCTGCAAAAGTTCATGCAGCTGACTGAGTACGTAATAATGTCAAAGTATCTGAAAGTACTGGAAAGTACTGATCTGAAGCTTTACATGCACAGTTACAAGTCAAATAGGCTGTCCATTACCAGATTCATTGTGTGGTGAAATGGGGAAGTAACAGAAGACCCTAAGAGGCCCAAGACCCGGCGGCGAAGAGACACCCACGTGCTTGAGGTTGCGGAAGGGCACGAACTGCACGATGTCCCTGAGCACGGGCTCCCCCTTCGGCGAGCGCAGGATGCCGTCGTCGCCATCCAGCATCTGCATGTCGCTGAAGTCGGCGTTGCCCACGCCCACGATGATGACGGACATGGGCAGGTGGGAGGCGTGCACGATGGCCTCCCGTGTGTCCGCCATGTCAGTGATGACGCCGTCCGTCAGGATCAGCAGGATGAAGTACTGCTGCCAGGGGAGGAGGAGGCAGTGCAGAGCGAGATTGGAAGAGATGGGCCAGCGATGAAGGGAGGAAGATAAACGGGTGGTCCATGGGCTGGCTAAGGAGCCAGGAATGTGCAGGAAGCCGCCTGGACTTTAGCAGTATTTATCTAAAGGTAGATACATTGACTATCTCTCGGGCCTCCCAACAACATACAAACCAGTTAATCTAAAACCAGTCAATCCCATTCAGACAAACCCCCACACCAACCAATCACAGTCAAACACTTTCCCATTCCAACACAACTGAAAAGCCCAGTCACATTCAAACAAATCCCTAATCCCACGTCTGATTATACACATGACATTGAATCGATATGGAAACCATCTTGACTCCAGAAGTTTCTTCTCACTGCTTGTGTAGGAGATGAATAATATGTATGGTTATTGTAAGTAATGATGAATTCATGAAAACTCTGATGCCTACACAGTACCATTAGTATTGTCTTCCAATACACAGTGATTTGTATAACTAAATTATAAACAGAAAAAACAAATATTATCCATGAACACAGAACCCAACTGACCCTCTATCTTACCAGCTAACCCAACACACAGTCCCTCGGCAGGAGGATCTCTCATCACAACGTGAAAAAGAAACACAGATCAGGTGAAACGGACTGCCACAATCTGTCCCCATCAATCTTGTCATGTTGTGTCCCAACAGAGGCAGGCTCCCAGCAACCCTGCTTGGTGCTTAGAAGATGAATGGATGGTGGACCACATTAAGGTTATTATGAGCTAATTCCTTTACTTCTGTGGCTTATTGGTCACTCTAAATTAGCTTTAGGCAGCTCTGAGTACATGTCATGCCAATTCATCACTGTGATAACGAAGGAGAACGAGAGACAGACCTTCATTGTGTCAGCCTCACTGGGATAATGTCATCAATAATGATGCGGAAGAAGTTACCACATGTCCGTTCACACAGGGCAACTTCCTCCACTCACCTTCAGCAAACACATGTTTAGGCAAAGCTCAGAGTGGGGTTCCACAATACGTGTCAATGTGAGCAGCACTGACATGGGGGAGGGTGTAGCTAAGGGGAGGGATAGCTCTCTCACCATGGCCTCCTTGGTGTGCATCTCCTGGGAGGCGGAGTGGGCCACCTTCTGTATGATGGGGGCGATGTTGGTGGGGCCATAGAGCTGGATCTTGGGAAGGCAGCTCTGGTATGCCTCAACGACACCTTGGATTCCTGCACGTTATGGAATGAGAGCGTTCGGTCAACACATCACAATCTGCAAGACTAAGTGCTTCATATGTTCACTGTTCCAGGTACAGTTTAATAACCATGCTCATGTTTCTACACATGTGCAATCAAAGCAAACTCTATTATTCTAATGGGAATTTAAAGGGCTTGAAACTGCCTGATGGCCTCTTGCTGCTCAAACCACAAAAGTGCAACTTCTACTGTGACTTCATGAAATCTGCATGTCTCATGAAATCTGCATGTTTGTAACCATAGTGCGACCTCATTTCCAAACAAGTTGGGACGCTGTGTAAGATGTAAATAAAAACAGAATGCAATGACTTACAAATCATATAAGCCCATATTTAATTGCAAGTAGAACAAAGACACCATATTAATGTTGAAACTGTCACTCACTGCCCAGCATGTGCAATTGACCCTCCATCTCCTCCTAGCATGGCCCTAACAAGCCACTGAGTTAAAATAAAGTTGAGATAGGGGTATGTTTACCATTGTGTTGCATCACCTCTTCTTTTAACAACACTATAAATGTTTGGGAACTGAGGAGACCAGCTACCGTGGTTCGGAAGATGAAATGTCCCATTATAGCCTGCTTAACAGTTCAGGGTCTCATTTGTTACTTTTTGCTTCATGGTTGCCAAATGCTTTTAATGGGTGACAGGTCCGGACTGCAGGCAGGCCAGTCTAGCACTCTGACTCTTCCACTTTGGAGCCATGCTGTTGTAATACATGCAGAATGCAGTGTCTTGTGGAAATATCCAAGGTCTTCTCTGAAAAAGAAATTGTCTGAATGGAAGCAAATGTTGCTCCAAAACCTGTACATATCATTCGGCATTAATGGTGCCTTCCCAGATGTACAGGCTACCCAAGCCATTGGAACTAATGCACCCAATAGCATTACAGATGCTGGCCTTTTAACTCTCTGCTCATAACAAGCTGGGAGTTAGTAAGCTCTCCTCATTAGCCCAGAGGACGTAGTGTCTACGATTTCTGATTTGTCAGACCACAGGACAGTTTTCCTTTGTGCCTCAGTCCATCTTAAATGAGCTCGGACCCAAAGAAGTCACCAGTGTTTCTGGATCTTTATCAATATTCAAAGTTATCAGCCCCAGAGCTAAAGACACAACAGCTAAAATAATGGAGATAACCTCATTGGACGATCATTCATGTTCCATAGTGGATGACGAGAGATTTCACCAGCTCGTTCATCACTTATAAGAGGTCAGAAAGTATTGACCTGTGACATGTTTATACTTCATTATTAAGTTTGGTGAGCAGATCAATCTTTCATTTTCCACACAATACAAAATGTTGCAACGTCATGCCACTAATCTGTAGGGGCAAGCTTGGCATGCTTCACAGAGAGCCGACTGACTGGCCTTGCTCTAATGAACATTCAGCATGAGATCAAATCTGACAGCCAGTAAGTGCTACAGGAGTCTGATGCAACCAGGACTTAGAGAATCAACTTCAGATAGCTAGGCAGGAATGCAATTCGTTAATTGATGGGAAGGTGCTGATTTTACATTTTATATATATATATATATATATATATATTTTTTTTTTTTTTTAATGTTTAATGTAAAAGGAGGGGACACTGATGGGGAACATGATACATGTCAAATGTACAAAACAATGAAAAGTTAAGTAATGCCGTATGAAGGATAACTAAAACCACGGTGGGGGGGCAGGGACGCCATAAGGAAGAGGAAAGTTAGGACGATTTCAGGGGCCCTAGAAAATTTGGAAAATAACTGGATTGGTCTGGACTGGGGGGGGGGAATCCACAAGGGAAATCACAGCTGGATCCCCCTCAGTGCGGTGCCCCGTTTGACATTCTGACCTTAAGGCAGTCCTTATTACTGTAATATGGGAACACATGGCATCTGCTATAAAGCTTCGCACACAGAGACCCTCCTTTCCTGAAGATTCTGTACCCAATCACAGGAAGCCTTCATGTGCAACATCTCTGAGATTGCTCTGCTGTGCTGGATGTTTATCTACCTTCCACAAGTGAGTAACCTTTTTAATTAGTTACATTCAACTCCTATAACCATGCCTGTGCTGTTATCACTTTAGAAACACCAGACATCTGACAGAGAATGACAAATAAGTATGGTGAAGAGTGCTGGCCTGTCCACGATGCTGGGCTGTCAGTGATGCTGGCCTGTCAGTGGCACTGTCTTACAGGTAGTGCTGGCCTGTCAGTGGCACTGGGCTGTCAGTGGTACTGGGCTGTCTACTGCATTGCCCTGTCTTTAGCTGATCTGTCAGTGGCACTGAGCATATACTCAGAGTCCATGTTCTAATGTCTTGCAATAAGCTATTTATATCCAAAGCTCAAACTTAAATTAATACTGAATTTATTACTTATTTACATTTTAGTGGGGCCACTTTCAATTCATACAGAAGTACAGTTTGAGTGAATGAAGTGACTCCCATAGTCCTTCCATTTCTGTCCTCACAGCCCTGTTCCTCTGATGTTAAGTTAAGCCGTGACTGGCTCCTCCTGAAGACGTGTCCGGTCGCACGCAGCCTGGATGGCTGGCAGACATCCAGGCACAAATCACATAAGCATTTTGTAAATGTCAGGTCGAGTGGTGGCGCTCCATGTGCAAGGTGTAAGGAAATGGGCATTTTCTTCATCTTCTCTCAAGCAGACAGCAAAGACACAGACATCTGCTGTGTTTAGGGGCCTGTGGAGCTCCGACAGCGCTCCTCAGGATGTCCCGTAGTAGCTGTTTAACAAATAGCTTTAAGAAATATGTTAGATAAAAAGGACATGCCTGATTAAATTATTTACAGTATTTACTGCTCTGAGTCCTTTTAATTAGGGTTCTGTCTGATGAAAGCTAAGCTTTATGAGATAAGCAGTCTCACAGCATAATGGGATTCTGCAGACTGAACATTTTTAATAACACATTTTATAAGATTTTCCCAGTTAGGTCTCACCTAACTAAAGAGAATTTAAAGCACAGCAGGTGAAATGACCTCAGGGAAAAGCGCAGAATGACCACGGAAATTCGGGAGCGTAGAGATGTTGGACCAAACAAACATCCACATGCTTCCCAATCAACACGAAGAAGCTCACACATGTGACGGATCAGTCAGGGTCACGATGAAGTGCTGCAGGTCTCCGGCCCCACAAGCCCCGGCTCATGATGACCTGCAAGTCCTCCTGGAGAAGCGGCTTTAACCCCCAGGAAACCGAGTCAAGGAGGACACAGCACAGTGACCACAAGTGCCACCACATCAGAGAGCCTTCGATATACGTTTGCTAAGAAAGGAAATGGTCAGAGGGGTGTGTAGGTGAAAGGCGGCAGATTTTGTTTTCTTAAGGAAGCAAAAGACAGTACTTCAGCGCAAAGGCTTGTGATCTGTACTTTACCAGCTGAAGTCCCAGGAGATTCTCTGTTGTAGTGTTAAGAAACTCTTAAACTGCTCTATGAATAAGCCCAGTTACATATATAGGTTGAACGTGCAAGATGCTTCGGCTAACCTAATAAGGAAGAGTGAGAGTGACCTAGAGAGGAGATACTCCAATTTTTATGCCAATTTAGCCATTTCCAGCACTATGACAGGCTTATCAGACATGCCAAGCAGAACAGAGAAAGCAATACATGCTCTGTCCAATCCACATCTCCACCAATCTAACTTCTTTTTGCACATGATGCCAGGGTGCCAGTGTGCAACTATCAACCTGCAGACAGTTAATCTACAAGCTTTTGTGCAGTGATCAACCATAATTCACTGGCAAAGTATATCCGCCCTCCCTAGTTATATCCTTTTGAAACTATATTGTCAGTTCACACTTTTCTCCTGAAGAAACTACATTTGACCTTGGGGGATCTGATAAAATATGACCCAGATTTCCTGAAAAAAGGCATCTGCTGAGACATGGAGGCTGAGCTGTTCATTTCTAACCCTTGCTACCAGAGTGATTGCACGTGAGGAGAGACAGTTGCATGGATGTTGCATTTTTACTCAGTTAGGAAGAGGTGTTGATGTGGCAGAAGTTGCAAAACACCAACCTGCACATTCTGGGTTCTCCTCATTGAAGTTCACAGCAAAATCGTGGGAGACCTGAAGCAGATGGAGAAGGAATATCATAGTAACATACACGGTTACACACAGACAAGGCTATAAAATGCATGTCTCAAATATATCAACAGACCTGTATGCAAACTAAAACAAATGAGTTGTCTTTCTCTTGCCATATACCTATTCTCCTTCAATTATAAGAATAAGAAGAATACAAACAATCCAAATGTCAACTAAAGGCCCCAGAATGGGTGCAGTGTAGAATCCACAACTAACTGCAGACACTAAATAACGACCAAGCCTGCATCTTGCCAGCTTCCAGCTTATTCATGCACAGCTTCCATCTTTCCACACAGGTTTTCATTGGAACACTTATTTTCTGTAAAGGTTACATAATTCATTCACCTTAAAGTCAGGTGGTATCCGAGCTCCGAAGCCAAATGCTGGGAACATTTTGTCACTGGATGGATATGAAACAATCACATAGAATGAAGGTATTACCAGAACTGACAGTGATTATTTCGGCAAGTCAGATGAGAATGCCATAACTGCTACGCTATCTGCTGCAGGGTTATTACAGAACTGAAAACTTTGTAGACACCTTAAAATTTTCAAAACCGACAAGGGACAAATACAATTGATTATCCATTCTGTTAATATTTGAGGTGGTCGCCTACTCTTGAATATTGGCTTAACCTACCGCAGAAAAGAATGCCCCCCCCCCACACACACACACACACACACCATTTTGGACAGGGAAGCGACTCAGCTACTTACAGATGCAGCTGGAATCTAGCACTGCAATAGCAACAGGCTGATCTGCCCTATTTACAGATGTCACAGAGCCAGCAGACGGCACAGTGTCTTATCACTGAGCACCTGCGTTGCTGTGTGATTAGCTAACATTCACCTGTCATAATCCTGGCAAATTTCCCCCACAGCAACGAGCGCCTTGAGGTACTCGTTGGGCTGGTACGGATGGATGTAGTGCAGGGAGCAGCTATTCCGGGGGTCTCCGTTGGAAGCTGTGAAGTCAATCGCTACCTGGAGGGACGAGTGGCAATCAGAGAGGGAGCCGCCGTGCTCTAGTCAAAGAAGCTTCCACTCTTTATGCTTCCCGTGCTCAGGAAGGCATTAATCAGACCACTCGTGATGGTAATAAAGCATGCCCCCATTTACAAAGCATGGTAAGAGGTCTTGCCCGTGCCTCCTTAAAAAAAAAAGGACATTGTGAATGAAGCAGCAGCTGAACTCTAGATTTATGGAGGCCGTAATATCTCCCAAAGGCTGGAAAATTTGCTGATAATGATTTTTCTGTTAATGTAACTTTAATGTTTGTCATAATGTCTAGAGCAGGCTAGGTGGCTCCTGTACAGCATGGATAACGGCCCATTTAAACTCTGTGGGTCTAATCAGCAGATGCAGAACCGCATGGCACACATACCCCTTCATGCTGCTGGTGCAAGGGGTCTCATCTCACAAACCGGTGCCAGGCGCCACTAGGAGACTGACACAGCTGTTCACTTCACTGTGACAAGTGTCATTTTCTCAGTTGCATGATACCAGCAGACCATCTGCTAATGACTAAGCCTGGGGTCTTAAAGGTATCTGGCAATGTGGGCTACAAGTAACACTCTGGGAAGCATGAGAGTCTGACCCATGCACACATATTTCCAAAGCACTGTGTTGTCTATCTGTAATATTAATGAATGTTCTACAAAACACATGAAATAATTCCAAAGGCTATACGTATACAATAGACTCATACAGAAGCAACATTCTGTCACAATCATCAAATGTGTTTACTTGTTTATATACAGTGCATCCGGAAAGTATTCACAGCGCATCACTTTTTCCACATTTTGCTATGTTACAGCCTTATTCCAAAATG
>JABFEB020000139.1:23556-34585 GCA_019775895.2 Stomatorhinus ivindoensis
TTTGGCCCCCCCCCCCCCCCTACTTTGGCCTCAGCCTCAGGAACGCCAGTCATTCTTACCGGCACGGATTGAATGTCAACCAGCAGCACGGAACCCAAAGCACAGAGTACCGTGCGGCATGGGGGCTGGTTTTGCATTGTACAGTAAACAGCTTTTATGCCAAAACATGTCCATAGGCAAAAGGTAACACTAACGGAGAAATCCGGGTAAGACGGAAAAGTGCAGGCTAATATTTCCTTAAATATGTTTTCATTGTGATTTTTTTTTTTTTTTATTTGGAGTAAATGTTTTTGTTTTCCCTCAAGGGCCTTAATATGAGTTGGGACAAATAAGCAAAAAACAGATTGTTTCGGTTAGGGAATGGCTGTCAGGAATATAAAGGTCTGTGTGTCCGGGATGGGGGTGGGGGGTTGCTCCTGAGTCAGCAGGGAGCAATGACCTGCTTCTGTGGATGGGGTCTCCATGTTCTAACGCGTGTCACCAGAGGTCACCAGCTGCCACCTTCCGTGGTGACAAACTACACGCTGGTAAACAGGTAAAACAACATGTTTTCTCCACACGCGGTTTTTTTTTTTTCTCGTTAAAAACTCGACTTTTCCCTTGGGTCAGGTGATCGGCACCAGTACTGCAGGGTAAATGGGATCAATTAGCGTAATCATTTGTCCACCAGAGTTATTAAGTGCTCAATGGACTGAGAACACCCGTAGTCCATGACGACCAGGAATAGGAGGCACTGTTCTAGAACAATCTCTCATTAAGACCTTTCATTAATTACATTGTTAACTCACGTCACATAGCTGTTCTACGCTGTGGCTGCACACATCCGGAAACACATCGCACTAACGCGCCAGTCGCTAACCCTTCAAAACAGCATCATTTTATTTGAAGAGGAACTTGGAGTCAATTTGGTTTGTAAATTAGAATATACTAAATTCGTGTTTGTGCTCAGTGCACATGAAGTTGTGGTCTGCTAATCTGGAGCAAACGGATTCTCCGGCAAGCTGCACTGTCTGTCAGTGTTCATCCTGCAGAATAATAGGCGAGACGCATAAAAGGCATCGATCCCTGTCTCACGCTAAGGGTCCCGGGAAGCCACATGAGGGAAATTCACCTCATCCGTTACCTTTAAACTGAAGGTCACAGCCGTAAATGAGCCAGAGTCATAATTAATCACGTCCGGCACATCTTCACTTCATCTAGAAGAAAGATGAGGAAATGATTGTGTACAAACGTGACCTTTTTTGGAGCGTGCCGTGGCAGCATCTTAACTTCCCGTATTTCAGCAAAGGGTGGAGTGGGGGGGGGGGGGATTTTTGGAATTCCTCTGGAGGAAAAATGCAGGTGGGTGTCAAACGGGAGCATCAAATGAAGAACCCGCTGTTTCATTTGGTATTTAACCCTACATTTTTGTGACTTGAAATTGTAGCCATGGTATTGTTTCAGCTGAGAAAAGTTATGAGATGATATGTAGTTGCACTCCGTCTAAATCAGCAGATAAGAGGGAGTGAGTGATGATGTCACCGAAAGGGAGGAAAGAAGTTTATAGCATGAAACTAAAAGCAAGCGCAGATCATATTAGGACTTACAGTATCAGTACTGTAGGGAAAAAAATAATCGTAAGCGTAAATATTAAAATTATCGTATTTTATACTGTATTCAAACCATACAACAAAAGCTTGACGATGGAGCCTTTACATTACTAGGTGATTTGCAAATGAGTAATCTCGACGTCCTTTTATGATTAACCACAATTAATATTATCAGAGACGAAACTGCTTGTGTAGGAAGTCGTATATCATTAGTTGGGTAATGATTTTAACTCTGAAATATTCAGAACAGGTAGATGCATGGCTAAAAAGCAACTTGTGTTATACAGTGTGTTTGTTCTAGAAAAGATTTATTTCTGTGGGAAATTCAGTATCAGAGCAAGAGTTCTGTGAAAACAGTACAAGGCGCTCTTTATTTTTGAAAAGCATCAGCTCTAGTTTCTCTTAATGTGGTTCACAGTAAATGCCACTGCCCTTGATTTTTTTTCCCTCGTAAACACGGTGCCACCGTAAAAAAGAGAACAAACCCTAACCCTGGAAATTTCCCTAATGCGTGACATAGTTCAGCAAAGGGATATTTGAAGCTCTTACCTGTGATCCTGCATTTACTGCATTAAAATGGCTCTGTGTCAAAATCATTTATAGGTCTGTGCACTGGCCGCTCACTTCTCAACACAGAGGAGTGCAGGTACAGTGGAATTCAGTAGCCGTCATACCTTCAGCACAGGGCAGTCCAACATGGGTTCACATTTTACAACATGAGACTCGAACCTTGGCCTCGTGCAGCAGTTCTGAATGCATAATCAGACTTATAGAGACTTACGTACTTACAGTTATGACAGTATCCATGTCAACCTGCATTTTGATATCCCCTCTGCTCCGGTGTCAGGGGAATTTCACTGCACTCTTAGGAAACCACTCAACATATACGAGACTCCATGAAATGACGCTTATGTTACAACATCACAATCTCATGCTTGATATGCATAGCGCCAGCGTCAACAACTTAATAAGAGCTGATGCACTTATTGTGGCACAGTGAGAATCAGAGCTGGGGGACTGAATCCTATCTCTGTCTGCTCTGATTTACAGAGCTGGTTCATGCTAGTAACTGTAGCAGCCTTACATTCAGCACCTGTGAGCTATATCAACACATCTGCCAAATCATAAAGTTTTACGCTGTTTTACAGTACGGTCCCATTTACACTAAGGCAGGTCTAAGCCTCTAGGTTTAGTCAGACGTGGCCATCGATTTCTCGCCTTACGTGGGCCTGTAGTGCCCTCTGCTGGTGAAGTGAAAATTTGCTTGTCTGCCTGGCTTCACGTTCCGCACGTACAAAAACCACTGGCCCGCGGCACCAGTCAAATACTCTGTAAGGACAAAACAAAGCTTCTTGATATTTAAAAAATGCAAAGAATAGTTATGTAATATCATTTTAGTGAAAAGAAAAATCTGCAACATTTTGCAAATCTTTTCCTGGGAAAAGCTCTATATATGGTTCAGATAGGACGCTTTTCCTCTATCAGCAAGAACCGACCCTTAACCACCATAAATGGCCTTATACGCTCCCAATATCCCGTGGTGTTTCTGTATAGTCCCATCACGTCTTCTGAGACTCCATTCATTGGATGCACCCAATCATGATTATATATAGTAAAGTTAATTCTCTTGTGCTCATTCTGTAAAGATTAGACAATTGGATTTGCCCGAATTTTACACTTACCAAACGTTTTATTTATGTATTATCTCTTTTTCCGCCTCTGTGGATTGAAGCAGAAAATGTTGCGGTTTGAAAGACCAATAATTCTAAATGAGGTTCAGCACAAAATGCGTAGCACATACTCATTCAGTTTTGTAACACGTGACTTTTTCATTGTATTGCTCACACTCTGCTTCATGTTCTGATTGTATTTTGAACATTCGAACATGCGCTGCTGAATGTCTACGCGAAGGGCCAAGCTGTAGCCCAGGCCATGGCGCTGAAGTGCGCATGACGTCATGCCCGAGGGTGAGGGGATGACGTAAGGCGGCACGGCCAGGCCTGACTAATGGAACGTCGAGAGTCGTTCCTGTTGATCGTTACATGCCTTTTCCCTCCCTTGCCTGCATTTCCCATGGCGTCCGCTATTACGCCGTTCGGAAGGGGGACAGCTTAACTCCTCTATTTATTTTCTTTTGGTTTTTAGCTTAGGATAGCCGCCTTGTTTTTTTTATTTTTCTTTTTTATTTCGTCCTCGACCGGCCATGACCGTAGAGCAGAATGTTCTCCAGCAGCACTCGCAGAAGGTGAGCAGGAGGTGGGGAGAGCGAGATCCGAGCACAGCGCTTCGCTCCTCGGCCCGGGCCGAACTGCAGGCCGGGGCTCCGCTGGGCTCCGTGCGCCGGCCTGTGGGCTATCGTAGCTCGCCTACACGGGGACCGATATAGCTGCTTCTGGGTCTGGTTAGCGGTAGCCCTGCTTGTGCGTTAGCATGCATGTTAGACGCTTTAGCCCGGGGGGCGTAGGACTGTGTTCCAGCCCGATAAAGTTTGATCATAGACAGGATGTGCCGTGCGGAGGGTAGCCGCGTTTGCACGGCGAGTCCGCGGGAGGGGCACTCCGTTTGTTTACACGGGGCAAATATGCTGGCTGCATGCTTTATACGGCTTCTTACACTTTTAATATGTGTCTGCTTGCAGTGCACCCTACGTGCTTAATGCGTGGTTTCGGGTCCGTTCTGGTGTTTCGAGCTTTCTTGGGGGGCTGTTCGGCTCCCGACACCATCTCCGGGTTTGTTTACCTTACAAGCCGCCCGCGGACCCGCCCCCCACACCCACACCCAGCTCACGGCGTCGGCTGACTCGCAGTGTAACACACACCTCGTAAACACACCTCTCACCTCTTTAGCTTGGGGGTCCGGATCAGATCCGCTAGGATTCGGGGCCGAACCGCCCGGGCAGTCCTTAAACATATAAACACGTGGTGAAGAGCAGAATGCAGTCCTAGTCAGTTATACGCCTTTAAACTGTTGTAAAATAAACATTAAAAGTAATGAGAGTAAACTTGCATGCTGATTGTTAAACCGAGTTTATTGATGGTTACTTCTCTGTGCCGTAGCGTTTGCAGTTTTTTTATATTGTGTATTTTATGTCTAAGTGTGTAAGTAACACGGGCCACTTTCGATGCTGTCTCGTTTAGTGTTTTTTCTGGAGGCTTCGTGTACAACTCAGTGTCGAAGCCTCCGTGATTTGAATAACTACTTACAATTAATCAACCTGACAGTTTCTGGATAATGTTAGTGAAAGGGGAACCTGTAGGGGGCGCCCTTGGTGGCGCCGCGTGGCCACGTGACTGCCCTGCTGGAGGTGCTTGCCAACCTGTACCCCATATGGCGCAACCCCTGCATTCACGTGAGCCGCTGCGTGATAATCTGCCTGCGCTGGACATGGTGTAGCAGCGGAGAGCTGCTCGGCATTCCTGCTCCTGCTGTAATCTCCCAGGGTTGGAATTCACGGGAGTCGCCGTCTCTGATCCTTGGGTATGAGTGAGTCAGCCGTGAAGGGCCCCGGCGCGCACAGCGGTGTGTGACTCAACCTGTGAATAGGGCCAGAAATGGGGGTGGGGCTTTGAATTATTTCTGGAACGTATTTTGGGACGGCGTGAGCATCGTGGCTCCTGTCTGGAAACACAGAGCGATCTGCGCTGCTCCTGAGAGACTGTCGGACCTACTTTCTGATGCTAAAACCCAGTGGCCTTTTTGTAAGGCAGCTTATCAGTCTGTGTCTTCCCCCCTGCCCCTAAAATGCTGCGCCAGACATGTTTCTGGTGGGCCTGCATCAGACTGGAGACTCATCTCTTGCTGGACCCTTGCGACATTTCTTGATCAGGGTGATCTGGGTACTGGTGACCCGGCCCTTATTGCACTGCTGGTTGCCTACAGTTCACCTGTCTTTTTTGCAGCTGGCATAAATTTTTGAACTAGCTGCTGGCTTTCATAGACACAGCAAGACAGGAGGATATATGCTGTCTTCTGCCTTTATTGGTGGTAGCGTAAATCATAGTGTGTGTGTGTGTGTGTGTATGTGTGCATGTTCCTGTAAATGGGTGAGACTGTCCTTGGGTCCTCCTGCCAGCAGGGGGTGATATAATACCATCTCGCCTGTCCTTCCAGCACCAGCAGACCCTGCTGAATCAGTTGAGGGAGGTCACTGGAACCACCGACGTCCAGCTGCTGCAGCACGCGCTCCAGGTACCAGTGGGCCAACTGGTACGGGGCGGGCCGCACCCACAAGCCCCGTATCGAACTTCCCTTTCGACACTTGCTGAAGCCCTGCCTCTAAGTATCAGGGTTTTCTCTGATAGGCCCCACAGTGGAAACAGGCCTTACTAAGCGATTCCTGCTTTAGGATGTTTGCACAGATGTGCAGCTGACAATCAGTTTGCCTGAAGCGTTTGAGATGTTTCTGCTTGTTCATTAGTCAGTCAGTGCGCTGACAGGTGTGTCTGTGAGCTTCAATAATCCCCTACTTGTAATGAAACGGAATAGAAAACTTATTATGTGGGTGAAAATTGTTTGTGATTACCGTGCACATCCACACAAAAAAAGGCAAAAATAGATGGTACACATACGAAAGTATGTATAAGAATAAATAAGTGTAACATACATAGATATAAATAGAGGTTAGGAGATGGGGGTGCTAATGATAGCCTATTGGGGGGTATCTGCTTGGGGGGGTTCCGAGGACTCACCCTACAGCCCTCCTGCCCGAAACAGGTCAGCAATGGCGACTTGTCGGAGGCGGTGGCCTTCCTGACGGAGAAGAACGGCAAGGTGGCACCGCAGGACGACGCGGCGGCGGCATACTTCCAGACGGCGCAGGGGGGCGCCAGCGAGCGCTACATGAGCGTCGGCAGCCAGGCTGACACCAGTAGGTACCCGGTGGGCAGCGATGGAAGCGCGGAAGCTGGGTGTTTGGCGAGGACGGTCTGGGAGTGAGCCTGTTTGCGCCAGAGGTTGTTGGTTCGAATCTCGGGGGGATGTTGCTGTTAGCCCTTCATTTTTTTATTTGAATGGCGTTTGGTGTTTAGGTGACTGTAAATCCATCTGTTAAAAGGAGAATTTAATTTAAATTGTTTTCTGCCTTGAAAATACGTTTGCATTTGAGGCCAGGTGACTGGAGATGAGGCTGCAGATGAGATCCCGCCTCTTTCATTTCACAACCCTGTTCCCGCCACGGTTTTGCCCTCCCTCTGACGGGACGGGGAGTGGCTCCCCCTGCTGGCGGCCTGTGTACATGAAGGATGCGTGCCGGAGATATTGTTTCAGATGTGATCGATCTGACAGGAGATGACCTGCAGAGGGCGATCGCGCTCAGCCTGGAGGAATCCAGCCGGGCCTTCCGGGAGACGGGCATCACGGACGAGGAGCAGGCCATCAGCAGGTGGGAGGACGCGGTCGGCCTGGGCACGGCGTCCGTGCGGCCTGCCGCCGACTCTAGTTCTGAGCGCGATTGGGTCCCGCCCCGCAGGGTTCTGGAAGCCAGCATCGCGGAGAACAAGGCCAGCCTGAAGCGGAGCCACACCGAAGTGTGGAGCGACTCACCCAACCCCCATGACAGGAAGCGGCAGGACAACTGCCCCGTGGGGCTCAAAAACGTGGGCAACACTTGCTGGTTCAGTGCAGTCATCCAGGTGAGGGTGTGGGGGGGGGGGGGGTTGCCACAGGGTCGCAACCTCTGGGTGACCGCTTCATTCATGTCACATAAACATAGCAGGAAATCTATATCGGGGGGTTCCCGCGGTGCCTTGGGGAGGCCTGCTGGGGTGGGGGCAGCTCACGCCCCCCACCCCCCGACTGTTGGGCTGCACGGCATATTGGGAAACAAATGGAGCGATCGACATAGAAACCCAAGCAGGTTGTCACATGACGTTTGCCAGCTGGGTGTGGTTCAGGTCTATGTAGCGGGAGGGGTACTCAGTGTGTGGGGGGGGGGCAGCCAGATGGCACGCCTGCCCCCCCCCATGTCGTCTCATGCTGTGTTACTGCAATGGCACGCGGCCTGCTCACAGGATGCTGGATGATGAGCGTTTGGCCCCTCCTGCTGAGTCTCCCCCCGCTTTCAACATAAGTACAGACTGTTTATCCAGCCTGTGATTAACTGGGACAGGTGGGATGGGGGAGGGGAAGCATGTTGACATGGCAGGACAGCACTGTGCTCAGGGTGCTATGTGTCTGCCCCCCCCATTGTGTGTTCCAGTCCCTTTTCAATCTACTGGAGTTCCAGAGGCTGGTGCTCCACTACTCCCCCCCATCGCGAGTCCAGGACCTGCCCCGCAACCAGAAGGTGAGACCCCCCCCCCGACACACACACCATGATGATAACGTCATACTGCTTCCTGACAGTAGGGGGAGTATCAGTGAACAGTGGTATACATGGGACCAGTGAAGGCTGCCTCACGCCTGTTGGATTGGGGGTTCGAATCCCACTGAGGCTCTGTATATGTGGAGTTTGCATGTCATCCCCCATGCCCAAGAATAGGCAGTTTTGTGTGTCTAAACTGCCCGTGTGTGTTATGTGTGTGGGCCGTGGCGTCTCTACTATCTGGGACCCAGACCAAGATCGGCCATTAGACAATGGATGGATGGATGGATGGATGGATGGTACCCTCTGCAGTTACCTCTTTCCATTTTTGACCCATGAGCCCTTGCATCAGGTAGTGTGCCGGCCGGTTTATATTTGACGGTCCCAACGCCTACACTCGTGCTCTCTGGTGCTGCTGATATTTGCACATATAGGCACGTCAATCTGGAGTATGAAAGGATATGTCCATTTTCACTGTCTTCCATGATGCATCTTGTCTCCATCCAATCTCCCGTTCGAGCCACACATCACGTGACAAACACGGCCACCGCCATGAACATTTTTTCATGTTACTCGTGTTTGTTTAGTCGGATTTTCCATGAATTGCTACTTCCACCTTTCAAAAGTTTTTTTTTTCTTCTTCTTAAACAAAGACTGCAAATTGGCATGCTGTTAGTTCCTGTTAAACGCGTAAAATACTTCCGGATCGTCACCCTGATGTTTTTATGCTACTCGTTCTGCGAAGGGTATGCGCATGACGTCACAGCAAGCGGAAATCACTGCGTTCACAACCACTGAGTGGCAGATAGACTGAGGCAGCGTTAGCATTCAGCTTGAATGCTGCAAAAAAGATAAGATAGATAATAGTTGTTGTGCGATTGATTGGGCAAATTGATTTAACAATAAGAGCTCTTTTTACAGACTGCCAAAAACGAAATAAGTAAGTATCCGATGTGGATCAGTCATGTATGGCCAATTCCTGATCCGTCTGGATTGGCGCCAATGTTGATCTGAAAATTGGAATGGTGCATCTCTAATTAATATTGCACACCACCCAGCCCTATTTCGTGCATCATTACAATATAAAAAATACTATCTAGAAGGCATTCAACTAAGAATTTTATTGTACTTTGTATATTTTTCATTGTACATACGGTTTGCATCTTGCAGACGGGTAGCATTAATTCCATGCTTAGCTGCACAAGCAACACGTGGAACGAATGCAGGACATGCTGGGCAGCCGTGTTGATTAGACGAGCACATTGCGGGTGTCGAGCAGAAGAAAGACCGCACCCGTTTCATCATGGCTTAGTCACCGTGGTGTTTCCCTGAGTCCCTCCCACGACAACAGGGAGTCACCCACCATTCAGCCTTGTAATCATCTGGACACCTGTCATGTGACCGCGTGTCTCAGCGGTGATCCCTCACACGGGTCTCCTTAACCGCAGCCCCACCTGCAGGTCGCTTTCGGTAACATATGTTGACGGGACCGTGTGTTTGTGCAGGAGCACAGGAACCTGCCGTTCATGCAGGAGCTGCGGTACCTCTTCGCGCTCATGGTGGGATCTAAGAGGAAGTACGTGGATCCATCCCGGGCCGTGGAGATTCTGAAAGATGCGTTCAAGTCCAGCGACTCGCAGCAGGTTGGTACCTGGGTCTCTGAGAGCCGACGCACCAGCTCTCTCACTTCCTGCCTTGTCTCGTTTATTTATACACCTTATTTATAAACGTATCCAAACACTCAACGACTACATCATGTGAAGTATACGTTTACTCAAATCGTTTAAAACCCACCCCTCCCCCCGGATCCTCGAGCAGGTGTTCTTAGGCTCTGTTTAGGCCAAGCATTCACTTGGCCAGCCAAACCCGGTGCCCGGTTCTGATCCGTTTTCCTCGTGCTTCGCATGACAGCAGGACGTCAGCGAGTTCACACACAGGCTCCTGGACTGGCTAGAGGACGCCTTCCAGATGAAGGCAGAGGAGGAAAGGTAACCATGCCTGACCTGTCCTTTACTTCACCTCATATAAAATAAATTTTAAAATACCTGCACGGGTTTGCAGGTGTGGCTGCTTCTGGGCCACAGCAAAAGCCGGCGGGGGTTACACCCAGCCTGAGAAAGTAGGTGCGTTTGGGGAAATCTAGTAAATGCTTTCGTTTGTACGTGAAACATGATGGAAGGATTGTGCGACTTTGAGTGCGAGCAAACTCAAAGTGGCCATTTTGAGTAGCGGGGCCTCCTGATGGATGCCAGGAGGAATAGAACTGGGTAAGACCTTCAGCTTCCTGGCTGGAGTTGCAGGACAAAGGCCCAGCGCCGAGTGATTGTGCCTCAGGGCCCAGGGAAACGTGACAGGCACCGTACACGCTGTTCATGTCTTACAGGGAAGGCGAGAAGCCAAAAAATCCAATGGTGGAACTCTTCTACGGACGCTTCCTGGCGGTGGGAGTTTTGGAAGGTGAGGGTTGGTGCCCGGGTGGTCGTTAGGGTCACATTACCCGGATCCCTGGCGGGGGGCCACAGCTGCCCCCGGCTGACTGACGAGGCGCCCCGTGCATCGCGGAGACATTGGAAGCTTTAATGGCGGGAATGTCCAGGAGACCGTCACACAGAATCTGGTTCCAGTCCCTCGTGATGGTGTTTGGGGCCCTGGGGGGCCTGGCCTGACTTTTACACATACCACCCCCCTCTTGTTTCTTACTACTACTTGATAAATGTCCCCAAGTGGCAGCTGACCCCATGACTCCAGGTTATTTATGTCCCATGTTGATATTTTCGACATTGGAATTGAATCGTCCACCATCTTGTGACCTCTGACCTTTATCTGGTTAATCGCCGGTTTGGCAGGTGGCCACATCACTGTCCCACGTAATAACAGCATTTGTCTAATATTAGTCCGTATATATGCCCCCCCTCTCCTTCACCCCCATTCAGGAAAAAAGTTTGAGAACTCGGAGATGTTCGGACAGTACCCCCTGCAGGTCAACGGCTACAAGGACTTGCACGAGTGCCTGGAGGCCGCCATGATCGAGGGCGAGATCGAGTCTCTACACTCGGAAAACTCTGCCAAGTCTGGCCAGGAGGTCTGTATGGAGGGGGGGGGGGGGGCTGATGCATTTCCTGCCCCCGGATGCTGACAG
>JABFEB020000139.1:38460-50025 GCA_019775895.2 Stomatorhinus ivindoensis
GGGGTGCTTACTGTGTGTGAGGTCTCAGGCATCATGGTAATGAGCCTTCCTTCCCGGTTAGGCGATGCTGACCCCAAACATGCAGGGTGTCATCCTGGCCATTGACAAAGCTGGGAGTGTGTATGAGAAGGCGGGGCCAGAGGCAGCCTTCTTCAAGGTACATCTCCCCTGCTCCCCCCCCCCGCATGGTATAAGCACATCTCTCCATCCCTCTGCTTCTGCATGACCTCTGACCTGCTGGGCTTCTCCCAAAAACCCTAACCCCCATGAGCCGCCCCCTCCCCCCTCTGTGGTTCTGATTTTCCGTGGGACGTGCAGCGGATGCGGCGGGTTGCGGAACGAGAGGCTCGGTGCACTGCGCTTGTTCCTGCGGGCACGTGGCGGGCAGCTAATTGGAAGGCCCTCTGTGGTGGTGTCGGTGATGGGCAGCGTGTGCCCGAAAGGTGTAATAGCACAATATATCCACAAAGTGGCACTGTAACTGAAGCAGTGTTTTTTTTTTTTGTGTGTGTGTGTGTGTGTGTGAAGTGCAGATGTCTAACTGAACATTTTGTGACGTCGTGCACAGGCTTCGCAGGGAAGTTGCATGAGCTTTGAGCGCTTGCGTGGCGAGCGAGTGTCTGGGCAGCCAAGCGCGTCTGGCCCTACTAACCTTTGAAACCCGGGGACTCGTACCCCACATGGAGCCGTGGTTTGAGGTCTGCATGTTTGCTGCTCAGTGTGTAACCTGAAATGGCTGGTGGAGGGTCCCTGAGAGTGTAACATGGTCCAGCTGGGATTTCATGCAGACGGGGACGATTCATGGCAGCCCAAGCGGGCATTGGATGTACAGACACGGTCACACGTTCCCATTGGCACGCTGGGTGATGGGTTTGCGAGCCAGCGGCTCGTGCTGCATTCCTTATATGCACCACCCTCTCCACTCCTCCATCTGCCCAGGCCTTCAAGGTGGAGTACGCCCGTCTTCTGCGACTCGCCCAGGAGGACACGGCGCCCGAGAACGACCGGCGCCTCCAGCACGTCCTCATCTACTTTCTGCACAACCAGGCGCCCCGGAAGGTTCTGGAACGCACCCTGCTCATGCAGTTCGCCGACCGCAACCTGAGCTTCGAAGAACGGTATGGCGCTGCCCAGCGAGCCGACGTCATCCTGCGCTTCGAAACGGGGTGGGGGGGGGGATGAGGTCGACCCTGAAGGCGTTCAGTTTGAATTTCAGCAGCAGGAATTCCTGTCACGCATTTCAGATCAGCAGTAAACAGCATAGTGTAATTTATCCCGCCCCCCCAAAATGGTGCCAGAGGCCAGACACATTCCTGCAGCCCGATCTGTTTCTGTGGCTCGTACCGCTGGTGGCAGCACTGGGGTATAAACAAAAGCTGGGGGGGGTGGTCTCACGACCGCATAACCAACCCATCCTCCAGGACACTTTCTGTCATCCTGTCCTGCATTTATCCGCTGAAGGAGAAGATTACCCTGCACTCTGAAAATGGGCGATTTCGGCAGTCGATTATTCATGCCTTGTTATTCTGTTATCAACGAGTGTGGCTCGATCGTCCTGTTTCCCTCCCAGGTGTCGGAGTGTTATGAAAGTGGCACGTGCCAAGCTGGACCTCATAAGCCCAGATGAGGTGAACATGGGGGAGTACGAGGTGAGCCTGCCGCCTCACATGCATCTGGAAGTTTCTAGAGCGCACAAACAGACCGCATGAGGGAGATGCTCCGCTTGCATTACGCGGCAGTGGTGGGGGGATATGGTTTCATGCTCTCCCTCCCAAATGAGTCCAGATTTGTACCCTCTGTGTTCCACAGATGTGGCACCGGGATTATCAGTCCTTCCGGGACACCACTGTGTTCCTGATGATCGGCCTGGAACTATTCCAGAAGAAAAGGTGAGTCAGCAGCTTTTCTTAACGGTCATTTCTGTGGAGCACGTCAAACTTCTTCCAATTTCCGAGACTCATTAATTTGGGTTCTGTACGATTTCCTGGCAAAGCCCAAATTGCCCCCCTCTCCCCTCCTTGTAATTCCCAAAATCCACCAGAAGGGGGCAGCAAAGTTCCAAAATGTCCCCACTGTTTCTGCAGTAAATCCACAGCACATATAACTCAGAGAGAGGCAGCAGTGATCTAGGCTGCACGGTGTGATTAAGATGTTCAGCTAGGTCGGTCCTGGGTCATTCCTCTCGACTTAGGTGTTTCTCGAGGGCTTTCTTTTCCGCGGAGAGCGGACGCTGGTCTTCGAGTGCTTTCGGGGGCTCGTCTGCGACATGGCGCTATAAAAACTCGCCCGTGGTTTTGGGGTCAGCACAGATGGTGACACGACGAATGATGGCCCAGATCCGTCCCCTGATTGTGATCGTTACACTGGGCTGTGGTTTAGCAGTGTGGACCACTACCTCGGCAAGGCTCTTAGATCCACATTCTGATTGCATCTTCCAGAGCTAATACACAATACAATCCCTCACCTCAATCTCATATACTCTGTTCTGCGAGTCCCATTGGTAACTTTGCAGTTGTCACCATGGTAATGCTGGTTTGCATGTCCCGCCCCTTACCCCGATGTTCTCAGCTACGTGGAGGCCTTGATCTACCTGGTCTACTGTTACCAGTACAACAAGGAACTCCTGTCCAAGGGGCCATACCGGGGGCACGACGTGGAACTGATAGGCCACTACCGACGAGAATGCCTGCTGGTGAGCTAACCGATGGGGCATGTAGGGGGGCATGATACTGTCTTCCATTCATCCATTCACTCATTCATCCATTCACTCACTCACTCACTCACTCACTCACCCCAAGTGAGCTCTTCTAGTCATCAGCCGGGCCTTTTCTCAGCTGTAAATCCGTCGGGCCGATGCGTCTCACACGCATGTAATGTGTCAGAACACATGCGTGTGTTACGGCCAAATGGCCCCGGAGTCGTGTCTGTGATGCTCACGGGCGTACGATCGATCGTTGGTATCTAGAAGCACCCCCCTCTCTGCAGCCCGGTCTTGGAGGGCGGGTAACATGTAACAGGACACCAACAGTGTGGGGGTGGGACCGTGTCCCGAGCTGACCTCCTCGGCCGCACCCGGCCCATGCTGGGCCGCATCTCGCAAACCCCGATACTCGCTTTTTCCGTCCGGCATTAATGAAAGTGCCCCGATGTGTCCGGCATGCTGGGAAATCCACACGGCTACCAACAGCCTGACTGGGACGCGCGGCCTCGTAAAAGTCCCCTTTGATGTCGGAGTAGGGTGGAAGCAGCCCTACTGCCGGGCCTGCGTTCTGTGCTGTCAGTGTGTGATGTGGAAGGTTCCGGAAACCTGATCTGAAAGTGGGGGGGGGGGGACCAGGGACGGAGCGGCAGTAGGTGACGAGTGGTAGATCACGCAGTTATAAATCACAGGTCGGAACTACTGTTGGGGGGTAATAAATTATTAAGCGCTTAAGTGGAGCTGGGTGTGTGTGGTGCTGAGCCAGCAGCGGCTCAGAAGGTCCTGGGACGGACATTTTTATAGTGCTGTGAAGGAGTGACTGACCACCCCCCCCCACCCCACACACACGCACACAGAGGCTGAACGAGCATGCGGCGGCCATGTTCGAGTCCGGCGAGGACGCGGAGGTCAGCAGCGGCCTGAGCGTCATGAACGAGCTGGTGGTGCCCTGCCTGCCCCTGCTGCTGGCCGACGAGACGGAGGAGAAGGACGTCGCTGCCGTGGAGGACATGAGGAACCGCTGGTGCTCCTACCTCGGCCAGGAGATGGAGCGTGAGTCACGGGTTTGGGGGGGGGGGGTCAGCGGGGGCCAGCTGGTGAACATCCGGTTGCTCAGCTGTGCTGTTCGCATCCCCGGCACTGGCAGCAGGGGCAAAGTCGTCAAAGAGCACGTGTAGAAATTTCCTCAAGGCACAGAGGGGCAGCAGCTGGACGCTTGTTCATATGGTTTCACTGCTTCCCCTGTTCCTCATTGGTTGCCCATGTCAGGTGGCTTGAGATCTGCATGCTTTGATTGGTCGCATTAAGTTCAGTGTTGTGACCAGCTATGATGTTCCCTGAACAATCAGAGCACCCTGTTACTTATCAAAGACGGGGTCCATAGACCGCCTAGAAGCTGCTTCTCAGACTTGGCCTTCATCTGCGTCAGGTTCCTGCAGGAGAACATTCCAGAAACGCATGGGAGTGAAGGCCAGGTCAAGCCAGGCCCTAATACCCCCCCCCCCCCCCCCCATTTCAACCCCTCCAGCTCACCTGCAGGAGAAGCTGACCGACTTCCTGCCGAAGCTGCTGGATTGCTCCACCGAGGTCAGGAGCTTCCAGGAGCCCCCCAAGCTGCCCGCCTACTCCACCCTGCAGCTGTGCGAACGCTACGCTCACATCATGGCCTCCCTGAGCCGGACGCC
The DNA here is from genome assembly GCA_019775895.2 of Stomatorhinus ivindoensis. Taxonomy (NCBI): domain Eukaryota; kingdom Metazoa; phylum Chordata; class Actinopteri; order Osteoglossiformes; family Mormyridae; genus Stomatorhinus; species Stomatorhinus ivindoensis. The sequence goes on from JABFEB020000139.1 coordinate 42,844, forward strand.
CGCCGACGGCAGATGAACCGCCCGTTCAGCCACCCGCCAAACATGCCCACTCACGGACCCGTGTCAGCCCTCCGCCAGCCCTCGCCTCGCCCCCTGCGGGCCGCTGGTTGTTCTGCCTGTTACTTCAATTTTTTCCCCCTCCCTTCCCAGTATTGCTATAGGTTTCATTATCATACTTTTATTCCTCTTTCAGTTATCCTGTCAGCAACTGCGACAGCAGGAGGAGTGTGGACATTTTAAAAAATACATAAAAAACTTAAGCAAAAAAAAAAAACGTTAAAATGTAACGGCACCACTGCATTACTAGACGCCCAGTGCATGCTGCTCCTGCGCAAGCGAGGTTGACTTTTTTATTTTTAATTTAATGACGGAGTATTGTTTGGTTGCCCCCACCCCACTGCGCCCACCTGCCCCCTCCCTCCCCGTCTGTCAGTGTTATCGCCCGTTACCCAGCCCCATGGTGGATCATGGGGCGGCGTCCGCAGCGGCTCCCTCCCCCAGGACTACGCCCCTCCGCCGGGCTCCGGCGCCACACCGCGGCTTGTTAATACTCCCAGAGAATAAAGTTTTATTTATGGCCCTTTTCGGCCAAATAGCTGCTGCTGACGTGGTCTGTCGTGTATGTGAATGCAGAGCTGGCTGGGGGGGGGGGGTGTACCGGTACTTTTCCAGCGGATGGGGGACGGTGATCCCCGCAGCGCCGATCCCAGCGTCCTGAAGCGAGTCCTTCAGGCATCTCCTGCCTCTTGTCCTGCATGTGTATCCCTGACTACTTCTGAAACTGACATATACCCCGATCTACGGCAAAATATTTAGCCTACATCCACGTTTATTTAGCAAGCGCTTTTACCGGAGATATAAAGACGCCACGGTGCTTTTGTGGTGTTTGACGCAATGTCAAAAGGTTCGCAACATAAAAACACATTTTAATACATTTCAAGGAGTTGTTGGAATGTTCTTTAGTTAGTTTTAAATTACATCCACAATGGTGAAACCAAAACTTTATAAATATATTTTTCTGTCATAATCTATTAAACGAACGATAAACGCCAAGTTTCAAATGCAAACACGACACGGATTAATCTGTGTTTTAATGGCGCCGGAGGTCATTTTTGCCACTAATCAATGTTGGAACAGACTAGCCGGTCATATAAACACATCTTCGCTCCCAGTTAGAGATGCGCTGGTTTAAAACAGTTCCTTTAATCGCACGGAGGAGTCACAGAGCATCAATTATTAGATTATGATCTGAAGAGTTTTTTAGAGTATTTTAATGTGAATCACTCATCCCTTCAAAACTATAAAATCGTACTACTGACACCTCCCTGGAGGAAAAGCCCAAATCTTATGTGCCGCTGGCTGAGGGCGTCAAGTTTATAGACTAAGTCTGTAATTAGAAAAGTGCAGAAAAAGACTTCCCTGGATGTCCGTCAGGTTCCTGTGGCGATGATTTTAAATTGAAGTTGAACACTTGCTTAGGTCATGGTTCATATTGCAATATAGTTATATATGGTTTGTAAACGCTTCCGGGTGGCCCTCCTACACTCCAAAACAGGGAACCGGTCGTCTGCATAGTATCCGTAGTTTATGGCAATAGAGCTATATGAAGCCTGGAATAGGCTCGAGCCCCCACGACCCTATCCAGGATAAGCGGTTGATGGATGGATGGATGGATGGATGACTGGCTTCAAGTTCAAATAACGCAGAATATTTGAGCGCTATTTTATCTGTTTTGAAGAATCTTATTTCGATTAATGATTGACATTAGTAAGGGATCAGTATGTAAAATATATATGTGTGTGGAGCGACCTTCGAAAATGATGAGATTATACGGCACAACCTGGTACAGGTTAGACTTGGTCTTTGGTAACTATATAAATACCGAAATGTGGATCCTGCGCGTGGCAGGATAACATAAACTTTAAATTTATTTGAATAGCAGTACACATACTTAGTATCGTGGGTGGGATATTTTTTAGTTTGTGTTTACAGGCATCGTAGCGCTTTTCTCCCTCAGTGCCCAGAATATATGTGTAATGCCTTCGCCTGTTTCGGCAATCATTGTGAAAGGTTTTTTTTTTTTTTGCTAGTACTTTCCCCGTTATATTTATTAACTGCGGCGATATGAAACTGCAGTGTGTGTGTTTTATTGAACAATTATTGTCTGTCCTTACCGCAGTTACTAGAGTGATGTTATTTTCACTGTCCTGCATTGCGGCCGGAGAAAAATCGTGAACAGGGTTCAAAAAGGGGAGGTAGCGTGTGGTGTGATTGTGCTTAAATGTTAAATAGTGGCATCAAATATCACATTCCCTTCTTAAAATGATGAGTACCACATTCGATGTATTGCCTTTTTCTGTGGTGATATTAGTATGTGAAAACATTTTCATTGGAAATGCTGCCGCTATACGTTGATATATTTTAGAGTTTATAAGTGGTGATTCTTTTGTTGCCAAATAGCCTAGTAGACAATATCGCACTTTAAAATAACTCCTTAACACTGAAAATTAAGCTATCCCCAGACAGACATCAGTTTCTCCAGTTACCCAGCCTCTCTGGTAACCAGGTTAGCGTAGGTAATGAGGTTTGGCTGCCACGGTGAATCGCGGCTGTTTCCGGAAGCTTCTCTGCCTTTTTATGATCAGTCCTCTTTAAAGTGCAGACAAAATATATCTGTTCAAAATGATTCCCCCCACCCCCACCCCCATTTCTGGCCTGTCACACTTCAGTGATAACAGCCAGACGTTTCCATGGTGATCTTTCATTGTTTGGGCCGTCTAGACACCGGTGACACCTGACTGTGGCCTCTCAAAGCCTGCAAAGATCCGGTTTGTCTGGAAATCAATGGCAGGGCTTTGGGGCCACCGTCCCCGTCTCCCGTCGTAAGGAGATATGAGCTGATCTTCTTTCCCCTCCTTCCTGATACCACCTTCTCCACTTGCTCCTTGAGGTTCTCTGGTCTGTATGCTCGATGTTGACGACTTCTGACGCCGCCTTCGTCTCCCTTGAACACCTCTTTCGTTGCGCCTCATCCAGCAAATCTGAAGCGTATTAGCGCCTGTGTTTATAGTCCGATAATTCCAGTGACCATATTTAGCCATTGATTCGAGGCTCTTTCTCTGACGTGGATGGTAATTACACCAGGAGAGTCCTGGCAGAGCACTAAATCGGGAAGATAAGGCAAACTGGCATCGGCTCGCCGATCACATTCTGTTGAAGTTACTTCGGTTTTGCCGCTCGCGTTTAATTGGCTCATCTCGGCTCCGTTGTCCCTGACCTTCCAGAGATTCAGTGTGGGATTTCTCTTCTGCATTTCCCTCCTGAATCCGGTCAGTTTTCCAGCGAGTCCCAGCCACGTTGATGTCGACGGCTTCCCAATACGCCGAGCCGCATGTTATCGAAGCGCCATTTCAGAGAGACGCATGTATTCCTACCCATGCTGGTGAGGCGCCCTGGTTTGATGGTGTTTGTGACACCTCACATCCTCACGCCTTCATCCGGAACAAAGAATAAATCTGAGCACCGTTTTGGCATTTCTCAGCTCCGTAAACAGACTCCGCCCACTCGGCAAAACCCCAGTCGGCCGAGAGTGGACCGGCACGCACCAGCTTTCAAAGAGGGCCAGTGCCGTGCTCTGGCTTCACTGCACAGTATCTCCCAGTTGGAGAGCAAGAATTCCTGTCTGCGCTATCTGAGCATTTCCCAGCTTATCGTGGTTTTTGGTGCTCAGAGGTTCAAATAAAATGACCCTGGGAATGACACAGGTTACGTTGCGCCAAGCTGTGTTCTGTAGTGCAATAGGTCAGTCGTCTCCGCAGGAAAGCGCCTGTCTCGGCGCAATGGATGGTCAGGGGTTTTCATTGCAGTTAGACTCTGTGCTGAGGCATGCTGGGAAATTTGTGTGGGGGTGGGTCAGACGTGCAGGCGGGGGGGGGGTGCTNNNNACGTGCAGGCGGGGGGGGGTGCTCTCACAGAATGCCACTTCCATGGAGATGCGGCGGCGACTGTGCAAGATTCCGTCCACCAGACAAACAAGACAAAACAAGAGGCATGTCGATGTTGCCACCCAAGCCAGACTGTTACCAGGGCACCTGTGTCAGCCAATCCCACACCGGCATTCTGTTCGCCAGCCAATCAGTGACTTAATCGGTGAGAGAGCTCCTTTATATGGTATCGTAATGAATTTTTATTGTCTAAATGGCTTTTTAGATTAGCTTCTGGCTAATTATCGCGCAGGGCGGGATCAGGGCAGCTTGGCTAACAGCACCTTCACCCTGGCTGCACACGTCCTCCTAGTCCTCTGCTCCTTTTGTCGTTTTTAATTCATTTGCTCGCATGGTGGTGCGACAGCCTCATTCGTCTAGTGAGGGTCAGCACCAGCCGTCCCGTTAATGCCCCCCCCTTCGTGTCCTTTCTGCCCCAACCCCACCACCGCCCCCACTTCTATCTACCGTCTGTCGTCATGCAGTGTTTGATCTGATTTCGGTGGTGCTGGGGAGGTGGGTCTGGGGGGGGGGGGTACCAGCTTAGGCACTGTCTGCACAAATGGAACAACGGAGCAGAGGAGAGCTGGACCACGGACCACAGACCGGGCTGGACTGCCCTGAATGTGTCAAGATGTTGGGGGGCTGCGTTTGCCCCCACACCGAGCGAAGTACCCTCCCCCCATTCCAGATGTGTACAGAGGTGAAACCCACGGCTGATGAAACTGGACGTCAGACCTTATTCCATCGTATTTAAATAGATCTGCAGACGGAAAGAAATGTAGCCAAATCGTGGATATGTTACAAAAGGGCCCTGTCAGTGTTGCATAATGGGGGATTTTCTGATTTAATGTCGGGTTTCCCTGCCATATTGACGCACACCAGCGACCCGTCGGCGGCCTGAGGGTCTCTGGACTCTGGGCTGGTCCTCTAAGCCCGACTTAGCGGGGGACCTGGTTCTGTCTGAGTGACAGAAAAACATTCACGAGATCAACCCTGGGCCAGAAATGTCTGCCGGTCCTCCAGCTCATAAATTAAGGTTTCTGAGAATCCGTTCATGTCGGGGAGGCTGATTCAGTTACAGCTCAGCGGCCGCAAACCTGTACTTTCCGTGAGTTGACGCTGTTCTCAGAATGCATTCCAGTTAAGGCTTAATGACACATAAATCAGCTTCTCCTTTTAAAGTGTTTATGTGGCTGGTATTTTATGGCCAGCCTTAATGTTGTTTTCCTTTTCTCGTCCAAAAATAAATGGCTTCCCTTTAACTGACTCGAAATATATATTGAGCAGTATTTTCATAAAAAGTAAACGTTCCGCATGAATACTTAGGAAACTCAAGGAATGTCCTTTAAACGTTTGTGAGGTGTAGTACACTAGCTCCAGGCGTGACCAAGCTGTGAATTTGGGCTGTCCTGAGATGAGTTACACAGCATGTCTTCCCCAGTGCAGGTTTAGTAAGGCTCCTTTCTTACTGGTTACATGGCAGTTCCTTTCCTGAGCAGAAGAGGGCGCTGTGTCAGGTGTGAGTTGAACAATTGTCTGGGGTCCACGGTCACCCGCTGGGCTCTGCTTGAGGGCTTGGGGTCCAGTGATTCCAGTGTGCCATTTTTGGCATGAAGACATCGCAGTGGAAGCCATCGCAGGGAGCGTGCATGCACCAGACTCTGGGGCCTTGCTCATTAAAACCGCGTGGCGGTAAATCCTCATTTAAGGTCGTTTATAGTCAGTTCCCCACCTCTCAATATATCACAATAAAGCTCACAGAGAGACGATACCCCAGCTAGTGTTTTTTTTTTTTTGCACGTTCAGCTTGTTGGAGCCCTGAGCCGTTTGGCAGGGCGGCCGGGTAACTTGCGTCGACGGTATTTATGAGGTTGTCCTCACGAAACCTCCCCTACCTCCACAGAATGATGTACGTGACGTTCGTCTTAATTTCACCGTCGCGTTTCTGGAAAGTCGAACCCCCCCCAAAGAGCGACGGCCATCAGTACGTGGCCAGACTGCGACGTGAGCCGCATTAATTACCGCAGCTTCAAACACACATGCTTTCCGTTATACTGGGGCCGTATTTGACAGCGATCCTTTGAAGCGGGGAACCAGATACGGAGACTCCAAACAGACTCTGTTATGTTTAATATGTTTGCTTTGGGTCAAGGCCGTCGCTTCAACTTGGCTTCATCCGCTGCGCTCGCTCTATACCGATTTGTCCTGACAGGCCACTCCGGTTCTGGAGATGCTGGCTGTGGACCCTTGCAGATCAAACCGTATTAAACTGCACTCCCTTTGAGCAGATTTGAGTTTAGGCTCTCCGGTCGATACAAGGGAGGGTCAGACTTCGGTCGTGCTTTTCCGTAGGCAGACTGCCCCGCTCTCGGTCTGCGTAGAGCAGTGTGTTACGACGTTCAACGTTATGCTCCTGTCTATGAAAGCACGCCGCAGATCCCTTGGATTTTAGGCGTCCGGGAGATGCCTGAACCGCACTCCATATGAGGACCCCGGGTGATCGTCTCTGTAGAGGCGTGTCGCGATTAACTACACTCACCATGATCGGTGTAGTTTCCATTCGACGGATTTCTCATGAGCCTGAAATCCCAGAACCACACGAATGGCTGTTGAGAGTAGAGCATGTATGGGCCTCATTCTGGACTGGAGACAAAACAAACACCAGCTTCTCTCTTTCTCTTCTCACTCCTGCTCTTTTTTTCCAGCAACTGAGGTCAGCGAGTGTGTTTCTTTCGAGGACTCTGCTCCTCCTGCCTTGTGGGGTTTATGCCGAGGGCCAATCTCACTGTATGGGGCTCTTTCTGTCGCTAACTAGTTACCTGTTCCAGTAGAGCGGCCCATCATAGTAACTAGCTACTGTTAGAGTTTGCTCACATTTTCCTGGGGGGGGGGGGGGGATGTTTCACTCTATTTCTAGCTGGTCTTTAAGATTATGCTTAATAAATGAACTCCGGCTAAAGGGCTCATTCTACAGCTGACACTTTTTGCATCTCCAAATACAAACCTTTTAATATAAAATGTCTTTCTTTTCCATTCTTATATGCGGCGATATCAGTAATTATCTGCGTGGTGTTATATAATCTGGCATTTTAATATTAGTGAGCTGTGAAATATGTTGAATATCTTGGTGTCTGAGTACCCTGGTATCTAGGTTACAGTAGTATTTCATCATGGGGGAGGGGGGGGGGGGGGGGGG
>JABFEB020000140.1:18334-33276 GCA_019775895.2 Stomatorhinus ivindoensis
AATACCTAACTTACAGAACATCTACCTTACAGGACATCTATGTTATACAATACCTAACTTACAGAACATCTACCTTATAGGACATCTATGTTATACAATACCTAACTTACAGAACATCTACCTTACAGGACATCTATGTTATACAATACCTAACTTACGGAATATCTACCTTGCATCTGGCCAAACTAGTCAACCTGCCCTTGTCGAGTCATGGGTAAAAAATCTAAAAAGGTTACACTATTAGGCACATGTGACACTATTATTCAAATGTAATGAACAGGATAAAGAGACACAAACAGAGGAGAAAGAACAAGGATAATCAGGATGAGCAGGAGCTCACACCTATCGCAAAAAAACTGAAGGCGTTTCAACTTGAAAATATGTTACCTCACCACTCTGATATTCCACCAGAGTCAAATTAAAGGAGTCTATACATCAACTACATATACTTATATAATTATTACCACTACAATACACCCTACTTGTACTGACCTTTTTTGGTGTTTAGACCGTTATGACCATATGCCCATAGATATGACCAAAGGTACCAAGAAGAGCCAGTATATCCTTCCTGGTAAATGGTTACTGGGATGTACGCCTCGAGCCACACGTGGTGGCCAAGTCACCCATATAACCCAGACAGGATCAGCCTGAATCGGCCAAGTGAGGCCATCTTGTGGTCTTACTACCCACAAGATGAGGGCGGTGGCCATGAACACTGGGTTTGGGAATGTGAAATGATAACGTTCTGGGGTGGCGAGTGCTGGATATGCAAAATATGCATATAAACAGTCAAGTCGCACGTAGATACTTATGAAGCGTCCTCAAAAGCTATGGAGTAAAACTAGGCTTTTAGTTTAGTTTTAATGGCAGAAAATGAAGTGGCCCGGTTCCAAAGACCCACAAAAACATGACCACCCTACAAGTTTAACTTGGGTGAAGAGCACCCTGAACTTTATGCAGAATGGAATTTAGTGCATGGGAGGGAGGCCTGATGGACTAAGACCCAAGAAAGTATTTACGGTTTGTTGAGAAAGTCTGATGGAAACATCTTTGTTGACCGTGTTCAAGTCAGTCAGTGCCAGAGGTCAGTCAGCCAGGAGGTTGTTGGTTCCTGTCATGGTGGTGACCTAAGTAGCATTTGGGAGACACCTGTGGTGAGGGAAGCTGTCCAACTGAAGAAGGGGGCATTCAGGGATGTTGCTTTAATGGGGCTCCTGAGATTAAAGGTATTGTGAGGTCAGAAAGCCAGCTGCAGAGGGAAACATGAAGGGGAATGCTAGAGAATGGGAGGAGTTTAGTGGCCATGGAGAGAAAGATTAGGTTAGGGTTTGGCAAACCGTTCAGTGCCTCTGGAGGGGGAGGCTGGACTCTTCCTTGATCTGGGTTCAGCTGCAGAGGGAAAGAATACTTCTGAACCAGGTGGTTATGCCCTCACACAAAGAGGCAGTGTTGGAAACTTCTGGAGTATTAGAGTACATCAGTACAGCTGCTGCTGTGGTAGTCAGAGATCTCCATAGTGGAAGGGCTGCAGGCACTGAATGTTGCTGCGGTAACATGGTTGATGTGCCTCTTCAGTGCAGCATGGCATGTGTGTATAATAACCTTGGACTAGCAGACAGGGATGGTGGTCTCCATTTTTAAAAAGGGGGACCAGAACGTTTGTTCCAACTAAAAGGGGTCACATTTTCCAGCCTCCCTGGCAAAATCCATGCCAACATACTGGAGAGGAGACTGCACCCGTCTTCTGGCCTGGCCTGTGTTGAGCGTGTCAGGGATGAGTATCAGAATCTCCAAATCTGAGGTCATGGTGCTCTCTCAGAAACGTCTGGATTTCTCCTTTTAGATACGGGGGATTGTGTGCCCTCAGTGAAGGAGTTTAAAGTGCTTTGAGGTCTTGGTAAGGGGAAATGAGAGACTGACAGGTAGGTCGGCCAGATGACTGCAGTCCTGTGGGCACTGTAGGGGTCCAGGGTGGTGAAGCCATCAGACAAGCCCCTTGATTTATCTGTCAATCTATATCCTTCTGCTCACCTATGTCCATGGCCTGTGGGTAATTACTGAAAGAGCAAAGCTGCCAAAATAAAGCTTCTCTGTAAGATTGCTGGGCTCAGTCTCCACAGGGTGAAGAGTTTGGAGATATGGAGGAACCTTGAAACAGAGCTTCTGCTCCTTCAGAGCCAGCTGAGGTGGTTTGGGAATCTTTTTATGGAAACCACCTGCTCAGATAACAAGGGAGATGTTCCAGGGTGTGTCGGGAGGGTGAGTATAAAACCCAGGACATGCTGGAGGGAGTATATCTGGCCTGAGAATATCTGAGGATCCTCCTGAATGAGCTAGATGACCATGGATGAAGAACACCATCTTGACCTACTCAGCATGCTGTCATGGCGACCCTCACCAAGGAAAGCTGTGAGAAGATGAGATGATGTGATGAGAGATGGGGTGTCCTGCTTTAGCTAGGCTTAACCAACAAGTACTGCATCCAGCCAACGTTCAGATTAAAGTTGCCATTGAATGAAAATTTGACTTTACCTCAAAATCGGAGATCAACTAATAGAACTCATATACATTCAATCTCAAACATTATTGCTACCTCTTTCAAATATATAAAAGAAGGTGGTAAAACAAGCTGATTCAGAAATCCTAGACTGTTATGTAACAGACTTAACCCCCAAACTTAATGAACACTAGTCCACTTTCAAGCCCAATGGACCGGCACAACCAGCTTTCTGTATTTTCTCTCTAGGGGCATCTCCACAAGTGCACCTGATGAGGAGAAAAAAATATAGTCATTTGACAGCCATTTATGTAAGGTTATTTATTACTAGCAGGCTAGGAAGGTAAGTTCTCTTCAGGGGTGTTTCCCAAAAGCTGCTTACATTCAGTTGCATAGTTGGTTCCAACTATGTAAGTTGCTAACGTTGTTAGCAACTACGCTTTTGGGAAACGTACCCCAGGTTAGCGGGGGAGTAGTAAACAACATTACAAAGTCTGTGAGAGCCTTCTGTACCACATGTAGCCTAGTTCTGGTTAGCTAAACAAAAAGCTAATCAAAAAAATTTAAAAGCAAAGGTCCAGATTCATTACAAAGAACACATTTATCAGCTGCTCAGCTTGCTGTTTGGAGTTCATTATAAAACGTGTATGCTGAAACTAAAACTGTGTGCTGACTGAGATGATCTTGGTGCAATGCTAAAAAGAACAGACTATGCTAAGGTTGTGCCTAGGCTGAAGTGGGAGTACTGCAGTTACACGTCGCAAAGTAGAACGATTACACTCTAAAATAACAATAAATAGTACAGTACAGTAAATAAATACCAACTACTAACATAGTTGTTTATTGTCATTGTGAAGTATCATGTACCATACATAATTCTATGTTTACAGCAGCGACACCACAAACACGTGAGTAATGTGCTCTGCTACGTCGTCACTAGGTGATAGGATTTTTCAGCTCTCTTATAATCTCATTGGACCACAGTGGTAAATGTAGTCCGCCGTTGACTGAAATGTCATTATGCAGCGCATTACTGTAGAGATGTTGGTCCTGTGTGACCCATGGCAGTGCCTCAATGACCAGACAACCAGAGCACATCTCATTAACATATTAATGAGCCCAGCAAAAAAAGGAAAAATGCCCTGTTTAATTCTCAGGCCAAATAACAGTGTGATAAATGGGCCTGTAAAACCTCTTCTGTGCATTTTTTGACCAAACCAAGTTTCATATACTTTTTGTGTAGACAGAGAACGATTTAAAATACTGAAAAAAATGCATTGTATGTCACCTTTCAGTGCCTGGTCCTGCGGGCACAGTGTTACTGTTACGATTAATAGTGCTACCCAGCTACTGCCAGGAAAATGCTATTCAGTTGTTGTACTTCAAGTAGAGTGGGTGTGCTCCACTAAGAACAAGAACGTACAAATCCGGCACGTCCATGCTGCCAGGATTCAAAACTGATTTACAAGTCATTTGAGCTGCTTCATCTCTGTTTCCGATGAAGCAGAAAAATAAACAGAGAGGAACCTGGATTTATTCTCGATAAAATGTAGGAATACACAAGGCCAAGTTATAAAGAGACCAGAACTTAAGGTAGCATGCCAGAAGAGCCAGAACAGATGCTGCACTGACTGGACTGTGATTCCTCACAGAACCATGTCAAATGCAATCAGGCTTCCCAGTCCACACAGCAGGAAACTTATTGCACCTGTTTTGTTTGTTAAAGATCATAAACATAAACGTGAAATACAGTCAATATAATGTATAGCGTGAATAAAGTATCACTATAAAAAATAAACTTTTCTTGGTGAAAAGATTATTATGAGAACTAAAAGGAACTAAAAAGATTATTATGAGAACTAAAAAACAGTTTCTGCTGGGATAATAAAGTCTTTGTTATTCTGTGTGTATAACGTGGATGTACTGTCACTTAGAGTATGGATACTAGAGAATTGTTGCCCAATAAGCTCAAAAACACCTGTATGTAGAACAAGACTCTGAGGTGTTTTGAAATGTAGCAAACTTTTTAAAAATTTCGGTGACTTTTTTCTGAACACATTGTTAATTTGGGGGTTAAAAATGTGTAAGCGACAATGAAGAACAGTGGGGATGAAGGGAATGGGGGGACGGGGGGCAATACACACTGGGGTAAAAGATGGTGAAGAACAGTGGGGATGAAGACAGTATAAGGTGACAGGGAATGGAGGGATGGGGGCAATACTCACTGGGGTAAAGAGATGGTGATGAACCATGGGGATGAAGACAATCTAAGGGGATGGGGAATGGAGGGATGGGGGCAATACACACTGGGGTAAAGAGAGAAGGGGAAGAACAGTGGGGATGAAGACAGTATGGGAGGCAGAGAAAGGGTCCAGAGGAAGGGGATGGGGTAAATACGCCAAGGGATAAAAGAGAGGCAGTGACGAATAGTGGGAATGAGGACCGTCTGGGGGACGGAGAACGGGGACAGGGGTAAATATGCTGAGGGGTAAAAGAGAGGCGGTAACGAATAGTGAGGATGTGAACAGTCTGGGAGACAGAGGAAGGGGACGGGGATGAATATGCTGAGGGGTAGAGCCAGACAGTGAGAAAGTCGGGGATAAGTACCTCAAGGTGCATGAGATCATGTATTCCCTCAATTGTTGCCAATTAGTCCTTACGAGCATGGAATTACGTCTTATTAATTACAGAATTGCAAATGAGCTCCGTTAAATAAGAAAGCACTCAGTTTTTATGAAAATAATTTATATGTAAATGAGTCATAATCTTCGCATTTTAGCAAAATATTTACTTGCATCAGATGTGGCTCTGAGGAAGCACGTGCAGCGTCCTCCTGCCCCACCGCGAGATCCACGGCGGTTCGGAGACGAGAAGACAAAGGCTTCTGTGTAAGCGTGCTCATTAGAGAGGTGCTGCAGCACACGAGAGCTCTGCACGGGCACCTCCGGTACTGGTAGAGGGTGCAGCGTGGGGGTGTGGGAAAGCAGCTTGCTGCACACTTTACTGGGACTGCGAGAGACCGTGCTACTGACTTAATATTAAAGAGGAAAAGAGACGTAGAACGACAAAAATAAGTGACATTCTGTTCAAGTTCTGGTACAATATACCTCCTGACGTAGTAGCTTCCTTCGAAATCTTATTATTTCCTTGAGTAAGAGTATATATTTTTTGTATATTTCCCTACTCTTAAGCGGCCAGAACCCTGCAGGAGAGGGTGATTTATGCTGTTTACATTTGCAGACGGTGAATGTTTGGTTATATTGGCATTGGGAATCTCTCCACATGAAAGGCCTCCCCGTGTTCTTTTGGGGGGATGGGGGTGATTTATTAATGCAGTAATCGATTTCAGTCTCACTCTAACTCGAGCTTTTCGTGCAGCTTGGAAGCGTGAGTACTCCCTCTAGTGTACGATACGATGTGTCGTGTACCTACACAATAGACGTATTTTTGTCCATCCATCCATCCATCTACTATAAACACTAATCCGTTGCAGCCGGGTTTCAGTCTTACCTCAACAACTTAATAGATTTTTCTTGTGCATAAAGGAGTTTGTGAAATAAAATTAAAAATGACCACGACAATGCTCAAATGTCATTTCAACCCGATGTGTAGTGCCACCACCCCGCCGCCTCAGGTTTCGCTTCACGCTTCTCACGACGTTTGGCTTACGGCCGTTTTTCGCCGCTGTTACGTGAGGCAACTTCCCAGAGATCTCTGCAGAGCAGCATTTGGAGATGGAGGAAGGTAGGAATATACCTACCTGCAGTATCCAAACAGTGTATTACGCTGACAGACGATTTGAACTGCGAAACGCTTTATAAAAGCCGTAAAGTGTAACATATTAATAACGATTACAGTTTTATATATTAAGCGCTTAATGTGTATTTAGAAACCACTGTATTTAAAGTATTAGCGTATTTAAAGAAAACATACATTTTACTGTTATACCGCTGGACCCTGCAGACGGTGTACTGGAGGCAAGGTATTATTTTATTTTTCGATAATTACACATATGTGTTACGTTTTATTAGCAAGCTTTGTTTATATTGAGCCCGATAGGAGAACGTAAAGATGTAAAAGATGAGCGCTGAATTAATAAAAATTAATAAAAATGAATACAGTGCCAAAAAGTAGACAGGATTAATCTGAAAGACCAACTTTCACCCTGCAGATGATGTGTCCCGAGCTTCTATGCAAATAACACTGCATTTATTCATGTTTGCCTTTTGTGAAAATAAAGGGGAACTACTGTGCTCATTTTCACTGTCCATAATTTTATTTTCACAGTATATTACACGTTTCAATGTTCCAAAAACACATTAACACATTTTGTCATACTATGTATGAAAGTATGAAACACTCTTTTTGAGCTTTAAGCCCCACCCCCCAATGAGCCCAGTTTGCGCTGATTGGTCATCTTGCCTGATTGGTCAGCTTGTATTACACGTTTGTGTTACGAGGTGACCTCACCATGTCACGGAAGTAATGCTGCGTTCTGTTTGAACTCGTAACTCATAAATTCCGAGTTCCTAATCAGAAATTTCAACTGGATCAAGAACTCAGAAGAATTGGCACAACCCCGAGCTCAGAATTTAAGATGCTTGCGCCCTTTATCAACAGAAGTTAAAGCTGTAGTTTTACGTAGCTTATTAGCACTTACGTCTTATTTGTAGCTCATTAAATCGGTCATACACACCGTGGATGTGTTGTTACGGTGTGGAACTGCAACAAGGGGTTTCATGCAGATTAGAGAAGAGTGGTTTCTGTGGTGAGAATTACTGTTTACTTTGGGCCTTAAGACTTTGCAGATTGTTTACATTCACATAAATCTATTTAACACACTAAAGGAAAGGGATAAACTGGAACAGCATAATAGGTCTGCTTTAAAGCACTGCTTTTTGTTTGTTCATTGCTCAGGCCTTGAATCAGTCATGCTGTGAGTTTCTGTCAGCTTCTTGGTTCAGCCACCTGAGTTCTTTGACCACTCTATTGCTGTTTTTTTTCTGCTTAACTCACGTTTTTAGACTTAGCCCTTGGACATTGTCAATTTGTTTATTTCCTACTGGTGTCTGGATGCTTAACTATTCATAAATTAATTTTTTATGGATCTGTTCCCTGGCCTGGAATCTGCACTTGATCAGCTGGTCCTGATCAGCTACGTGTTAACTCCTGGTCTGCCGCACCTGAGTCCTTGACATGGTGAATGTGTGCTTGCAGTAGAAAAGCAGCACATGAACCCGTGAGGCTGTATGTCCCTCCCTTCCATCCAAAATCCCCAGGTGCATGCACACAGGCACACTAACCCATGATGACAACGGAACGTTTGAAGGACATGTTTGAATTACAGACTTAAACAGTTTGCACTGCTCACTGCATGACTTGAGTCTTATCTATACTCAGAATCCTATGTAGGGTATACAATAAACCTTTACATTATTCTCAGCTGTAATCAATGTGCTAAGTGTGTGTTTATGCACAGGTAGGAACACAAGGATGTAATTTAAATCACCTCGATCTTTAGCCTCAGTGTCTGTCCAAGCGTTAGGCAACAGGTATCTGCCTAGAGTGGCGTCTTCTGAGGGGTGCCGACTTAGAAACCACCGCGAAGAGTATGTGCAACACCGTCTAAGACTAACTGACACTGTGAGAATCCTGCTCTATTGCCATGGGATCCAACAGAGTAACAGAAACCTGCAGTCTTCAACCAATGAGAAAACACATATCCTAGCCGTGGTAGAGGTGATCAAACACAACAGTGAATACAGAGCTATTAAGAATGCTCTGTAGCTCTGAAGTCAACGTGGAGCGCTGTTCACACATGCCTGATTTATATGAGATGCTTGTCAGAAAGCATTTAACTTTCTAATATGGGGCAAAGCTCATCTGTCGTCTGTGGCCTGTACTACGAAGCGGGGTTACTGGCTTATCGGTAACTTGTCGGACTTAACGTACCACAGTTTATATGGACTTCATATTGGTTCACTTGCATTTTGCCCAGACTACCTTAAATCCGACAAGTTACCCCGATAAGCTAGTAACCCCACTTCGTAGTACAGGCCATTGATTTCATGAGTTCAATTGATGCATCCCCTGCAAAAAATAAATGTAATAGTAAAGCCTCAGTGTTTCAGATCGGAGTTGATATTCAGCTACTTGCTCTCGTTTCCATGGGAACGCCACGCCACCTCTATCCTGCTAAGGAAATTTGGCTTGAGTTGAGTGCTGCTGCGAAGGTGATCCTGCTTTAATGTGACACAAGCTAGCTTACATTCTCCATGATTTCAGGCTTTCTGCTTGAAGGTGTGCTGGCTTTTTAAATTGAGACATTTTCTCCTAAAAGCTAAAAGCTCGATGATCGGGAGGCGTCGCCTTTCAGAGGCTGTAGCCATGAGGTTCACCTCCTCGTCATGTTTGTGTTGCTGCTCCTTCAGCTGGAGGAGATCCGTGGGTGTGCTGAGTGGCCAGGTGCCCCCTGTAGTGCCACGGGAAAGGAATGAGAACCCAAAAGCAGGTGACTGTGCAAACAACCTGATTACAAAGCAGCTCTATAGTGTTATGTGGTCCAACTGTATTGATGGGTAAGTTTGGAAGTTTGTGGATTAAGCCTTTGTGCTTGTGATTGCAAAGTCACTGGTCTCCATTGGGCCCTTGAACAAAGCCCTTACCCCCTGAAAAATGCTCCTAGGGTGTTCTCTAACCCCAAGCGTCACTCTCACCAGTATATATGTGTGTATCTATCTAATGAGAATGAGATAGGATATGTGAAAAGTCACACATGGCAATGTACCTTCATTTAACCCTGGTTAGCAGCATATAGCTAGGTAGCATTAGGTAGTGGAGTGTGTATGTAGCATTGTGAAGAAGGTCTTCGATGAGGAAAGGAGGAATTAACTCTGTTCACATCTGCCTTTTCACACACCTGTGTGATACCAGGAGTACTGCCTTTTCAATATGGCTGCCTCATTAGAATGAGTTTATGGACACATGTTTGAGTGTGAGAAGGAGGTTGTGTCACTCATGGGAGTTTTCCTTACCAAAAATGTTCAAAGGGCAGAAAGAGAAATGATTGGCTCAGGAGAGATAACCAACCAGATTGTTGAGGAGGTAGATCCAAGCAACTGGGGGAGGTGGGACTAAGCAACCAGATGTCGTTGTCCCACTTCCTCTAGTTGCTTAGACCCTCCTGCTCTATAATCTGATTGGTTATCTCTTCTGAGCCAATAATTTCTCCTTCTGCCCTCAGAACATTTTTGTGTAAGTAAAACCCCCACTAGCAGTTGCGTCCAACTAAGCATGTTGATTACACTGGGGATTATTAACAGATATTTGGATGATCAGATGCTCACTGCATAACAAGAGATATTTGGAGGGGTTCCTAAAGGCTAATTCACCCATTTGACACCATTTGTTTTTCTGTGTTCCAATGCTTGTTAATCATTAAATTGGGCTTGTATTGTAATGTTCTGGTTTTATTTACTGCCTACTTAACATGACAGCCTGACTCCAGGATATTTCTGATAATATTCAATTTTAATCATGGAGTCATTTCAGTTGATCTGTTTTCAAAGGTCAAGGCGTATTAAAAGTCTGTATTGCTTTGAAAGCTGTAATACAGTACTGTGCTCCTTCTGCAGGAATGTTCTTCAGAAATACCACTGGCAGCAGAGACCAAGATTATGTTTGTACCAACCAGGTGAGTACTCTGTGACTGTGACTATGATCAACTGGTTGGTAGAAACATAATCTTGGTCTGGATTTGTAACTTCCAGACCTGAAATGCCCAACACTGATTTTCAGTCTAAACATCATGATAGTAAGCCAGGAAAAAATTTAAATAACAGGTAATTTGTCATCAGCGAAATCAAAGCAAATCACCACAGTAATTAGGACAAAGCTCGTGGATGGGGAGCTCTGTGACCCCAGAGTGGGGGGTGGAAGTGGCCTGGAGACTGAAGGAGCAGCTTCAACAGGGAGTTTGTAGTCCTGCAGAAATGGAAGATGTGCACAGCATTCTGGGTAAAAATCCCCCATTGGGCACATATGTGAGATTGACCTATAGATGACGAACGAGGCATGAAAGGAGAGAAGAATGTGGCTGATGACATATGGTGATGTTTTCATGAGCAGTGAGAAGCTGCTGGGAAGTGCACCCTGACCAATCATGGTGCTGACAGGTCAGCCTCGGCGTGCATGTGCGTGTCCCTGCCTGACAACAAGCCAAGTCCAAGATGAAACTGCCATCAGACTTCAATTAGTACAATTAATGCCTTGCTACAGGTCCAGGGATAGGAGAACAACTAGAAATCTAGGTGCTGACTAGCAGCAATGTTTACTATACCCCAGGGGTGCCCAGTCTTATCCAGAAAGGGTCGGTATGTATGCGGGTTTTCAACTTCAACTCCCTAATTAGATTACTAATTAAAGGACTGATTGGCTAAAGAGTCCTCACACCTGGGTTTGAACGGTGGACCTAAAGGTTATCCCAAAAGCCTGCATACATACTGACACTTTGTGCATAAGATTGGTCATTAGGAATGGGAATCTCCAGTGACCTCCTGATACGATATTATCATGATACCTAGGTGCTGATTCGGTATGTATCGTGATTCTGTAAGTATTGGGATTCTATGAATATCCCAATTCGATATTGTAATTTTTTTTCTCTCTTTTTTTTTTTTTTTTACAATTTTAAAACCTTGAACCATGTAAAAAAAAAAAAAAAAGTTGAGTCATACTTTACTCGATAACTGCACAGCTGAATTGAACATGAGTAAACTCAGCATACTCCAAATGATTTTCCTCATCAAAAAACCAAAGGCAGTACTTAAACAATGCAAAATAACTTCAAATACAACAGTATAAATTTTACCTTAAAGTTAGAATTGAACAAAAAGCTACATTTGCTACTATCATGGCATAACCTATATGAAGGTTCTATGCCTCTCTACTGCCTAGTCTGTCTCAGGATGATGCCTAGCAATATCTGCCCGTATACTCGCCGTATTGCCACAATACTTAACTTTTACAGGACAAAGTTTGCATACAGCATGGCTCACATCCAACTTCTCTTTACCGTGTGTATTTTGAAAGCCAGAGTTCCTCCATGCATTGGATTTAAACTGTGCAGGAGCAGCATGAATCTCTGCTATGAGCATTCCTGTTATTGCTAAACAAAGTCTGAAAATGATTGGCTCCTACTGCATGGGTCGCTGTGCTGCCTGTCAGTGTAGGAATAACACACCACCTGTAGGATTATAGAGGATCTGCAAAGTTTCTCCACCTCGAATCCAAACATATATAAATTAATTTAAAAATTGGTTTTGGAATTAGTGTGGCTATACATCAATTGCCACACAGAAGAATCGGGATATATAAATTCGAATCAATTTTTTCCCCCATCTCTATTGGCCACTCTGGCATTAAACATGCTTGTGTGGCACCCACTGATATTTGGGGGCTCCCTATTGGCCCGAAACAGTCACTGCACTTGGGTGCCCAAAGTGACTTTTTGATCGGGGATCCAAAAACAATGAATAGCTTGTGGTGCTGACTAGGCGGGTCTGGTGTGCAGGACTCAGTACCGGATGGATGAAGAAGCCACTTCGTTTTCTGAAATGAATGGCAAACACAAACGTTTTGCATGCAGTCAGGTCAAGCAGCCATGTGTGCAGATGGCAGCGGCTCTCCATTGCAGGGGGTGCAACGTTGGTCCTGCTGCTGCAACTCGGATTCCAAGTGGATCTTTTTACAAACAGAAGATCACAGAAAGGCTATATTCGGCAGCAGGATTTATGAATTTTATGATTTCTAGTGCAGGGGAACATTTTCAGAAGGTGGTGCTATGGTAACACTGGGATATCATCATCTGAATGACAAAATCATTTTACATTTTGCCAGAATTAGGTGATTCTGTTTTTAAGATTTAATTTCATTTAATATAACTCAGTGGGAGTTTTTTCAGAAACCGTTTCAGAAACCAGATCTTAACCTAAAAAATCCTGAGCGAATAATGTTTATGAAGTAAGGTAACATGCCAAGATATGTGTAATACATGTATGTATCAACCACAATACACGATATAGTATGCAGAGGAAATTAATGTAATATGAACTACTTCCTTAAAATTTCCTCAACCCCAGAGCAGAAGTATGGTCATTTTGCACCAATGCAGCATTTATAGAATCTGGTTTGAAACACTTGATTCAGATTTAATTGTAAGAGAGCTAGGCTCCACAGTGAGAATCTCAAATGACAGGCTCTTTCTGCACCAGAGGCCCTAGCATTGGCCCCTGAGGGCCCCTGGGTGTGTTGACATGCTCTCAAGCCTCTAATTGCTTTACCAGAGAAACAGGGGTCTCAGGTGCAACACCTACAGAATCCAGTCTGTCTGTCATCCTACTACAGGCAGTTCACAGACAACTCCTACTTATGAACAGACTACCATAAAGTCTATTGTATTAAAAATTCAGGTTACATGCAGTGGCTTGCGATGACCTTATGTATTTTTACTATTACTATATTCTTATGTAGTCCTAAAGTATTATTATTGTTCCGACTTTAAGATATACTTAGGGTACAGATCTCATTCATAACCTGAGGACTGCCTGTGGGTTATGTTCCTCACCCAAGTGAGGGCTATTTTATGAGGAGGTGAATATGTCATTGTTCTTACAGATTTTTGTGTTATAGATAGATATGCTGATTATATACCAAGTGGGAAATGTTTATTTCACTAGTGTGTATGAATTAGGCAAATTAGTACAGTAGCAGTGGGAGGTGACTGCGCTCAGTGCTGGTGTTGAGCCCATCTCCCGGTGACACGGAGCTTGATTCACTCACATGAGCAGCCAACGAAGTTCTGGAAGCAGGCATGAGTATTGGTGACACGCATGAAACACACAGGCAAAACAGCTGCAAAATTTTGGCACTCCATTCACTCTGATAGGTCATGTGCATGGATATCATGTGCAAAATGGGATTTTTGGGATTAAGTTTTCATGGCAAAGAGGGACTTTGCAATTAATTTAAATTCATTTGATGACTCTTCATAACATTCTGGAGTATATGCAAACTGCCATCATAAAAACTGAGGCAGCAAACTTAGTCAAAATTAATGTTTGTGTCATTCTCAAAAGTTTGGCCACGGCTGTATTTTGGCATCAGTATTGCAAAGTGTACAGCATACATTCTCATATTAGCTCATTCATTATTGTCAATAATTCCAAACAATACATGTCTTCATAGAGTGATTTGAGAAATATAATTAGAAATATCTTGCCTGTTTAACAACTGTACAACAACAAAACAGATGAACAATTATTTCAGGGTAATGTTCACAAAAGGAGCAGTTAACAGCAACATTTGATTTGAATTTTGTAAGATAATATCTTACAGGATATATTCTGTGCATTCATTTAAAGGATACTTCCCTAATCTTGTTTGTAATAAAACATTTATTGGGTATAGGACAGACCAGGGGGGGCTTTCTAGATATGGAAAAGTTCAGGGGCTAAGTTGTTTACCTGAGGCTTGTCTCTTGTTTTTTTTCCATAGGAAGATTGGCATAGGTGCTAAAATACTTTGAGCTAAAATACTTGGGGCTAAAATACTCCTGGCTAAAATACTCGGGGCTAAAATACTTGGGGACCTAACAACACCCATGGGCCAGACTTTTTCCATTCAATACCATCTACAAATTGATTCCAAAGCAATATTACATATGGTAATGTTTAGGGCGGTAGTCATGATTCTTTAGTGTTTGCCCTTCCTAGGTGTGCCTGTAAGGGATCGTGGTTAATGGAGTTGCAGAAAAAAATGCTGAACTCAGATACTTGACCTCAGTGTCCTCAGTGGTAGGTAGGGGCATGGTAACTTTACAACTTCCCTTGTTTCAAAGGCAAGAAGAAAAGCAAACTTTTCCAATATAAGAGTGAAACAGAGTAACAAGGAGGTGATTGTTGACAAATGACCATTGATTGCTACCTGTATGACAAAGTTTAGGAATACTGCACTAAAGACTTTAGTATAATTCATCTTTTGGCCAAGCAGTCCTTACAGATATAGGAGAGATTGGTGATGATTATAACATGGGTTTCTTGTAAAAAAATCTATTTCTCAAATCAGGAGCAAGATATAAATCACATAACTCACTCGTTATACACTCTGTTTAGTCTGTATTTCACATGTGAAGAAGAAACACCATGTAACAAACACAGAAAATTTGTGAGGAAAAAGAAATTTGAGCTAAGAAACTTAATTTTTGTGATAGCACTGCAAACTTTGTATTTATGTTATTCATACATATATCGTTTTAATATGTACCTATGTAAATATCTTTTATACAAGTTCGGGGTGGGGGGCGGCACGGTGGTGCAGTGGTTAGCACTGTTGCCTCACACCTCTGGGACCTGGGTTCAAGTCCCCGCCTAGGTTCCATGTGTGT
>JABFEB020000140.1:42358-54923 GCA_019775895.2 Stomatorhinus ivindoensis
GATACAGGCAAAGTACCCCACACACAACAGGGCCATCATGGATACAGGCAAAGTACCCCACACACAACAGGGCCATCTTGGATACAGGCAAAGTACCCCACACACAGCAGGACTTCATATAGCAGGAATTCTTCAATTACCTGATGCCTTTATTATATGCAGACCAAACTGGTTTTGTAAATATTTAAAAATGTGAGCATATCTGTTTTGATGTAGTATATAGGATGACTAAATGGTCAGCTTTTTAAACATGTCAGCAACAACATATACAATACTATGCAAAAGTCTTTGGAAGTCAAAAAATGTTTAAAGCTGTAGTGTAGTATATGTACATTTGCTCAGGACAAAAAACAATTCAACATTAGGATATATGCAAATGTAGAACAACACAATAAAAACTAGTAAAAACCCCATGAGTTTGTTAAATTTCACCACCAGTTAACTTAGTTAAAAAAGTCAAAAAGATATGATTAGCCATACGAGGTGTATTAGTGCTTGAGTCAAAAAAATACATGGCTGCACTGGACAATTGCTGCAAATACGGGGGTGATTTTGTTTCTTGAAATCTTCAGATTTAAGGTGGAAAACAAGATTTATCAAGGTAAAGTCATAACAAAACCAAGCCTGACCGACTCAACATGTACTTTAACATAGTCACAGGTGAATATATTACTGTTGAATTATATGGAATTTTATTAGTGTGAGGCACCATGCGGTTATGAGCCTTAGTTCCTGTTCTTATATAGCAATTTAGCACATTTTTCTACCAATTACATGTCAAATCTGATCAAACTGAGTAAGAATCCATCTTACAAAGTCAGAAAAAGACATAAACATTAATTAAATGCTGATGTAACAAAACTTTTAGAATGCATATCTATCCCTAGAATGGGCTCTGTTTGAATTGTAACAGGGGTACCAAAGGAAATCATATGCCCCCTGTGGGGATGCTGTACACACTGCCCATTGACGGTTACATGATCCAGTCAGGCTGCTGCCAGACAGCTCTGGGGTGAGCAGCCTGGCTTTTCCACCCAACACCGTCACCCCGCTCTGCTTAATTATGTAATCATCTGGCGTGACCTTTTGATGCTAAGGATCATGCAGGAATTTCTGATTCTGTTTATTTCCATTCCTTTTTGGATGCAACGGATCCCAAGTTTGGGTCGCGTCCCATTAAGTGCTTTGCTGCCCTGAACATCATGCTTTCTCTCACCCTGTGTGTCTCTGTCCCCCCCTCCCCTCTCTGTTCCTCTCCCTGCACTCCAGCCTGGCCTCAGACATGGGCCATTTTACTATGCCAAGCAGCCCCTCACCACAGACCCTGTTGATGTTGTGCCGCAGGACGGCCGGAATGATTTCTACTGCTGGCTGTGCCACCGGGAGGGCCAGGTGCTGTGCTGCGAGCTCTGCCCGCGGGTCTACCATGCCCGCTGCCTGCGGCTGGCCGCCGAGCCTGAGGGCGACTGGTTCTGCCCCGAGTGCGAGGTACCCGGTGCCCATGCTCTGGCCCTGGGCCACGAGGGGGTGGGGTGGGGAGGGGGGCAGTTGGCACAGAAGGACACGTGGTGGGGTAGCAGCTTGGGCAGAGTGCGCTTTAGTGTGTAAAAAGTCTGTCTCTGCCATCACTCTGCCACAAAGGAGAGTCACCGTTGAGTGTCTGATACTGTAGACAAACGAGTGTGATTCGGGCAGCATCAATGGCGTGATGAAGGGTTCCTCACAATGGCCGACAGCCTCGGGTATGCCGACAAGCCTTATTCTCGCTAACCGTAGACAGTGTCACTCTTTTATATGGACATTATAACGAACATTTAAGTAAGACAGGCTAATAACATAAAATCACAAAAAAATTAAAACAGTGATATCATAAAGGAACCTGTAAGTTTGAGATGGTTTCCTAACCACCTGCAACCGTCTATGAACGCCGCCCTGTGATGCAGGAAACTGCATCCGCGCCACGTGCCGAACGGAATGTCACGTTTCCGGTTCTGCTTTTATCAGGGTCACCTACTTATCATTCGGTGTTCATTTCAGAAACATTAACCTGAGCTTGGTGACACAGATTGGCTGGAAGTGAAAAATGCAAGATATTTTGGATAATGTGTCATTCTAGTTTATTCTAACACTACTGAACTCAAGTTAAGTGAGCATTATTCTTATAGATAGCAAGTGACAAAGGGAGGGTTTTCACAGTATTTAAAGTACAAAACACAGGATAGTGTGAAACAGGGGGATGGACATAAGGGTTTAAATACATATATTACAGTTTATATATATCATGATTGCAATGTGCATGTCAACAATAAGTAATACAGCAGCAGCTCAACAGGGACAAATAAACATAGTAGCTAAAAGTTAATGATAAATAGCTAAATAATACTAAGTCAGAGTGAGCATTACAGTCTGGGGAGGCTTGGCTTGACCATTAGTATTTTAGCGTTAGCTGAGGCCTACCCGGTGTGAAGCAGCAGCTCCGTGGCGTCTGGTCTCGCCTGCAGAAAATCACAGTGGCTGAGTGCATCGAGACCCAGAGCAAGGCCATGACCATGTTGACCACGGAGCAGCTCTCCTACCTGCTCAAGTTCGCGTTGCAGAAGATGAAGCAGCCAGGGGTGAGTGCATGGGGGGAACCCCCCAGGGAAGCCCTGACACCTGGGTGCGAGTGTGGGGACAACCTGGGACGTATGCCGTGTAGAGAAGATTGACCTTCTGTATGCTTAACCAGAGCAGTAACCCTAACCCCAACCACAAAGGCATGCCTGTCGGCTTTCAGAATGGCAGCCTTCTTAGTGACGTGGCCCCTCACCTTGGGCTGCATCTGCCCAGAGATCATGCTGGGTAACCAAGGGTTTCGTCTGCCTCGGCTGAAATCCATTCTGTCCTCACGTCCCTGGAGCAGACCGAGCCGTTCCAGAAGCCTGTGTCCCTGGAGCAGCATCCGGACTATGCCGAGTACATCTTCCACCCGATGGACCTCTGCACGCTAGAGAAGGTAGGCAGGAGTGGGCCACGCTGCTCATTGGGCATTCTACAGCCATTTGGTGATCACATGACAGGTGTTATATGACGGTGGACTTTCCATTTGGCAGAACGTCAAAAAGAAAATGTACGGGTGCACAGAGGCATTCCTGGCTGATGTTAAATGGATCCTGCATAACTGTATCATTTACAATGGTGGTGAGTCGATCCAAGATGTCCAGGCGGCACGGGTGTCATCATTCTCAGTGTCATTGCTATTATTATCAGTTCAAATTATTGTCGGGTTCAGTTTCATTCATTTGATTGATTAAAATTCCCCTCATCCTAGGTAACCACAAACTGACGGCTACAGCGAAAGTCATAGTGAAAATCTGTGAACATGAAGTAAGCATCCCGCCGGTCTGGTGCAGGTCCTTGTGTGAGCCCATCACTGCTGACTGCATTGCCTAGTAAAGGTTTCCTTGTTGAGGTGTTCCATGGTCTTTTGGGAAAGACCAGTCAGGAGGTCATTACAATAGTCTGGTCTACTTGAGATAAATGCATGCATAGTTTTCTCTAGGTCTTAATTAGGACCACAACCTCTGATTTTGAGTATATTTTCAAGATGATAAAATGGCACCTTAGTTATGACTTTGATGTGGTTGCTGAAGATAAGGTCATCGTCCATTATTACGCCAAAATTTGTAACTTGACCTGTGCTCTGTAGAGCCTTACTGCCCAGCGAAACATTTAATTTAAGTCCAGTCTACCAAAAAGCATTATTTCAGTCTTGTCTGTCATACCTTACCCATGAATATAACAAAAAACTATTGAGTTTGCATTTTACAAGATCAGACTCATGCCTAAATGACTGATAAATGCTCATATTTATTCAACCCACCTAATATCTTTAGGTCTTCTCATTGTGTATCCTGGATGCTCCTCTCGGCCTTTGGTTGAGTAGCTCTCTAGTTAGCTTCTTGCTATCGCTAAGCTAACTCACACGTAACCACTCTCACTGGAGTCTCAGCCTAGATACACTTATGCTTATGCTAACTCCTTCTCAGCTGTGTGCTTGTGATGTAATATCCGCCTCACTCCTTGCTAAATCGTTGTATGTAGTATAAATTTTCATACCGTTCAGTAGCTTGTCTCTGTCCACAGATGAATGAAATCGAAGTTTGTCCAGAGTGTTATCTGTCGGCATGCCAGAAAAGGGACAACTGGTTTTGTGAGCCATGTGTAAGCTTCCCCAGTCGACACCCGCCGCGCCACGCAAGTTCAGCCAACGGCGCTGCAGTAGCTGCCAGGAGTTTCCCGTCTGTGTCCCACCCCTACCTGCTTCAGATCATCCTTTACAACTTTAGGGTCCTTCACGTGTTTAGGGTTAAGATAAGATACTTTGTTGTCACTGCACACAAAGCAGTGAAATGCCATTCAGCAGCTCACCAGGCAGAAGGACAGCGTATATACATAGACAAGGACAGTAAATATATCCAAATATGAATACTCAGAAATGCACAATGTACAAAGAATTATGAAGCCAGAAATATTCAAATAGTAGGAAAATTGTAACCGGATCCATGGATTCTATTGCATATTGGTGTGAGGGACATATGTCATTTACAAAAACTGGAGGTGACTACTCTTGCTAATAGCATTGCATGTGAAATGTTAAGCCGTGTTCAAATCCTGACGATGTGCCATGTCTTTTAGAGTAACCCACACCCACTGGTCTGGGCCAAGCTGAAGGGCTTCCCCTTCTGGCCGGCAAAGGCACTGCGGGACAAAGACGGACAAGTGGACGCCCGATTCTTTGGACAGCATGACAGGTGAACAGCTTCACGTCCTGCTGGATCACAGCTTCACCTCCTGTTGGTTCGGATTGGCACACCGCTTGCCATGTGATCTCTGAGTAATATAAACAGTAGCTGGATCATGGCATGACCTTCTATGATGCATTTCATATTTATCATTTCTGCCAGTCTGCTGAGGCTTCAGGTCTGCCTCCTGACCTGGCACAGTAATCCAGCAGTGTCCTGACAGTCTTATCCGCCAGAGGGCTTCTCCTCTGTAATCCCCAACAAGCTACCTTATCTCAATCCCTGCTCTAGGTTAAATGGAACATATAAAGGTAGATGTGGTACCAATTGCAGTTCAAATAGAATAAGTCAAATAGAATCATATTTACTATGATATTAGACTTTTCCACATATATCAGAACCAAACACATCCATCCATCCTCCATCCATTTTCCAACTATTTATCTATTAGAGGGTCATTGGAGGGCCTGCAGCCTTTCCCAGCAGCACAGGACACAAGGCTGGGGTACAGCCTGGACAACATGTCAGCAGAACCAAATATTAAATCAAATTAAGGTACAATCATTTAGTAAATAGGGGATTTATTATAGTTTGGGCTTAACGCTGTAATTTGCCCTTCTCCATTATCTGTTAGACAGTACATGGATTTTTCCAATAATCCATAAAATTTACACAAATTCCATTAGAATGAAGTACAGCTAAGCAAAGGTCATTTTTGTGAGTGAGCAAAAACAGATAAACCTTATTCTGTGTGACCAGGAATCAGAAGCACCACTGCCTGTTTATTTAATATGCTCGGCCGTTTACTTTCCACAGCCTGGCCTTAATGTGTTTCAATGTAAGGAGATACACATTCAGGAGAATATGGTTTGGGTCACAGTGAACCCTTCCCCGTGACGGGGGGGGGTTAGGGCCCTACGATCTGGAATAATCACGTGACATTTTTTGGTTCCCTTGGTGAGCGGATGTAGCATTTGAGATTTTAGTAGAGTTTAGGGCACTAAAATGGAAAAAGGAAGGAAAAGGGCACAAAAAGATACGAGAAACGTTTTTTTTATTCTGACCCCATGATATACTATATCTATACTATATGCTGTGGTGGGGAAAGATTTTTTTTGACTGATTAGTTGTCATTGTTGACATGCCACAGCACACAGTGCACAACAAAGGAAATGCGTCCTCTGCATTTAAACCATATAAGAGATCATGATATAGCAGGGGCAGCTAATATTTAGCCCCTGGGGGGCAGTACATTCCTCAGGGTACTCCAGTGGTCGGGGGTTTCAACCAGCACCCTAAGCATGCTTCTCAAACCATTAGGCCACCACTGCCTCAAAACTGATGTGCCCAACATGGGGCTTGAACCTACAACCTTATGCTGAAGGGTCTCATGCTTTACTGACTGAGCTAACCAGATTGTGGAAGGGTTGAGAGAATATCTTATGTAATATGGCCATAGAGATGGCTGTGGCATTGGTGTGTAAATAAAATGTGATCTGTCTGGATATAAGTGGTGTGTGATCTCTGCGCTCATTCGACACTGAGCTTCATACATTGTTTTCCTGTCCTCCTTTCAGGGCCTGGGTCCCCATTAACAACTGCTACCTCATGTCCAAGGAGATCCCTTTTTCTGTGAAGAAGACCAAGAGCATCTTCAATAGCGCCATGCAGGAGATGGAGATCTACGTGGAGACCTTCCGCAAGAAGTTCGGTGTCTTCAACTATGCCCCCTTCAGGACGCCCTACACTCCTGATAACCAGTTCCAGATGCTGCTGGACCCTTCGAACCCAGCTGCCGGCTTAGTGCGACCTGAGCGGCAGGAGAAGATCAAGCTCAGTTTCGACATGAGTGCCTCCCCCAAGGTGCTTCCGGGTCGAGCCACGGCGCCAGCATCGGCGGGGCGTCGGGTCTCGCCCACCGATGCGCCACGTTCACCCACGAGCACCAACTCATCCGCCCACACTGGCTCAGATGGGGAACAGGAGGTGCCAGAGAAGTGTGGCAGGGGCCCCTCTGGCCTGTACAGTGCTGGCGAGGAGAGCATGGACTGCTCAGGTAGGTACCCATCTCATACCTCGCAAGCACAGTCTGTCTCATCCATCCATCCATCCATCCATCCATCATCTTATTATTTACTCATTTGTCATTAATTATTAAAAACACTGAATTTTTGTCAGACACATACATGATTTACAGCATTGTTTTATGTACTAGACAGTTTTTTTTATCCAAAGCAATGTACGTTGATAAAGTCAGCAATTTGGGATTAAGGACCTTGTTCAAATGCCCAACATCACACTTTTGACACTGGGATTTGATCTGGCGACCTTCCAGTGACGGGCACACACCATACCCCTAATACACACCCCCATAGCAGACAAAAAAAGAATATCATTTTTTAATTGCCGTTTTACCTGCTTAGACACTTGCATCCTACAAGGCATCTCACCATCTGGCTACAGTATGACTTGGAAACAGGCGATGTTAAAGAACTGGAAACCAGTGATAAAGTCAGGAAATTGTGTGATTGCAAATCAGTGGTACAGCATCCAGACCGCCCAGGTCAGCTTATTCTTAGTTTCGTGTGTCTTTAATGCCAGTTTTTGTGTCTTTAATGCCACAGCATCTCCAGCTGCGACAAAATCTTTCTCACCGCATGGCCCTCCGATGACCACGGCCCCTAAACCGGAGCGGATCTCAGCCACGGGGAGCATACTGAACCTCAACCTAGGTGAGCCTCTGGCCCTTGACGCAGCCTGATCACTCTTGCCTCACCCTCAACACGCCCTTTCTGTACACTATCACTCCTTCATCACATCATTGCCACAAACTTCCTCTCATGTCATTATTACTATATTATCTCGCTGACTCCTGACAGTCTTCTGTCCAGAGGAACCTGCATAGCTTTCTATGCCTAATCTGCCAGGCAGCTGCACTGAGTTACTTTGGGTTCAGTCTTTGATGTAGGAGAAGGCTTCCATTTGGTATCAGAACCAGCATGCTGATCTCCTTAAACCTTAAGTCTGCATGAAGGCCTGCCTGACCTCTCCCAGCCGGCCTGAGATGGGATGGTGTACTTCTGCTCTGAAGCCACTGTGGGCCGGGGTATTTTGCAGATCGCAGTAAAGCAGAGATGGACCTGAAAGAACTGAGTGAGACGGTGCAGCAACAGCAATCTCTACCAGTAGTCCTAACCTCTCCGAAGAGGCAAATCAGGAGTCGCTTCCAGCTGAACCTGGACAAGACCATTGAGAGCTGCAAAGCACAACTGGGTTTGTATGGGACCAAGCAGATTTGACATCCTCACTGTTATTATTGTGTGCTGGTAACCATATATACACATAGACATTCCCCCAGGCTTCCCAGTGGCATGTTCATTGTAATGATTGTACCCAACAGCCTTTTTACAAGCTGTATGATCTTCTCCAACACACTGGATCTTTTTTTATTATACCTAAAGTAATGTAGCTTCAACCTGGTCCTCTGTGCTTCAGGGAAGTTCAGTTTAGGGTTAGGAAACGAGTTGTTTGCCTTCTAGTGACTGGTATTCCTAAAACTACTAAAATATCAGTACTCTTCCTGTACTGGTTCCTCACAGCCATAAAGAGTCCGAGAAAATACCATATTTTCAACAATTCCGATCTTTGTTCAAAGAGATACCCCAGTATTTTTCAAGATGTTTTTCTAGGTTAAAGTTGCAGTCTTCAAAGGGTTTCTTAACTGATAGACCCTTTGTGATTGATGGCTGTTCCAATACCTGTCTACAACATCAAGGTCTTCACCATGAACACTAAAGTTAGCTGTGATTAGAACCTGTTTCCCTCACGTTCAGCCATACTCCCATCTATTTAATCTATTCTTTAACCTTCTTCATAAGCATTTTCAGATTGTCTTCATGATCAGTGTGGTATACAATCCACAGCTCTCCTCTTTCAGAACAGCTTCTCTCATTATATGTTCTGTGTACTGGTCCAGTAGGTATTGTGATAGTATATAACTTATTTGTTGATCTGGAACCAGTCAGTGTCTTCCTATTCCATTGTTACTCTGGGTTTTTCTGTAGTGTAGAGCATAGGAAATGCACTGGTTGACTGATTTAATAGAAAAAAGTAAAACACTCTAATAAAAGATACAGCATAAAGGTCTTTCCTCATGCTTATAGCTGACTGTTCATGCTAATAGAGCTGGAGTATTGCTGTTATACTGTACTCATACTAAGAGAGCTGGAGCATTGTCATTACAATGTAATAATGTTAACAGAACTGGAGTATTGCCATTTTATTGTACTCATGCTAATTGAGTTGAAGTATTGCTGTTAATCTCTACTCATACTAACAGAGCTGGAGCATTGACATTGCAATATACTAATGTTAATAGACCTGGAGTATTGCCATTACACTGTACTCATGCTAATAGAGCTGCTGTATTGCTGTTGAACAGTATTCATGCTAATGCAGCTAGAATATTGCTATTACACCATATTCATGCTAATAGAGCAGGTGTATTCCTGTCATATTGTGTTCATGCTAAACGAACTAGAGTATTACTGCTACACTGTACTCATGTAAATAGAGCTGGAGTATTGTCATTACACTGTACTCATGCTGAGCTGGAGAATTGCTGCTACATTGTACTCTACGTCAATAGAACTGGATAATATAATGTTTCAGGCTAAGGACCAACTTCAGTGGTTTATCCGTATTGATATTATAAGTGTAGGGCATGTTTCCTGCACCTGTGCACTGGCTTAATCATCCTCCTATTTCCCTTCAGGAATAGATGAGATCTCCGAGGATGTGTGCAAAGGTGTGGACCACAGTGACTCGGAAGACTCAGAGAATTCCGATTCCAGCGACCCCGAGGATGGAAGTGACGAGGACCAGAAAGCAAAAGGTGGCCGGGACGAGGCAGAAGACAAGGACGGAGATGGTAGAGATGGCAAACGGAAGGCTAGGGTACCGCCAGCGGGTGAAGACAAAGAGAGCAGCACAGATGCCAAGGCAGCATTGGCTGCAGGTGAGAAGGCGGCAGGTGCTGCTGAGCCTCCAGGGAAGGAGCTGTCGGGCACCGACACAGATAAGGAGCCTCCGGAGAAGTGCGGGTCGACGTCGGGTACGGCCACAACCCCCTCGAAGGACAAGCCGCGGGTAAAAGAGGAAGCCAAGCAGCCTACACCCCCCAACCCAGAACCAGAGGCCGACTCGGACTCGGAGCAAGAGCTCGTCATCGACCTCGGGGATGAGCAGGCTGGTGGGGAGCGTAAGAAGAACAGGAAGGAGCCCGGGACCACCTCCACACCCAAGGAACCCAGCGCGCCTCCTCCAGAGTGTAAGGCTCCTCTCCGGTCACTCTCCACATTGGCGTAAGCTGCAAACATTTGCATTACATTTATTTTGTTTAGCAGACACTCTTGTCCAAAGCAACACACAAGAGGGCCAAATAGCACATTGCGAACGTGCAGCTGTCAAGGAATCCACATAAGTGCAGCTAGACTTAGCTTATAACAAATGTCCAGGTACAAGTGTAAGCCAGAGTCCTGCACCAGGTCGGATACCACAGATAGGATTTTAATGTTCTGGAATTTTAAGGGGCGGGTAATTCATTACACACGGGCGGGTAGCAGGTCGATCAAAACAGTATTGTAGCCTGAAAAAATAACATATAAGCGAAAACATCTATGTATCAGATTGTCATATACAAATTGTCATCATCACAGTGTGTTCAGAATGTCGGGGGTACCTTATGGTGCTTTCGATTATTTCTCTCCAAGTCGGAACTCGGATGAAAACGTCATGAAACGTCATGAAAAACGTCACTTCCCGTTGGAAACATGCCTTTTATGACGTTGATGTCGGACAAGATTTTGTTGTCCGAGTTGCCCCTGTGATGTAATTTCAACATGGCGGCTTACACAGTCAACAGTAATTCTATTTTATAAATCTTTAAAAATGTTTATTTTGTTAAATGTATTAATAGTTATAAATGTATCTGCATGTGTTCGATTTACAGAACACCATATCATTACTGTAAACAGTATCCTATCATGCAATATCAGATTTTTACCAGACTTGTTAGTGTCTTTAGTTTGTTTGTAGTTTGTTTGCCTCTCGAAAAAAGAATATTGCTATGAATGTGCTAAAATAGTTTATAAAGCTTTTAATGTGGTTTGACTAGTTCGTGTTTCTTGTTTGTTTGTCTCTCGGAAAAAATAATCTCACTCCAAATCTGCTAAAATATAAAGCAACAACACACAGCAGCGTGTTCATGGAGGCAGCCATGTTTGTTCCGAGATGTGGGGTAGCGCGAACGGGAGATTGTCGGACGTAATGTCACTCAACTCGGAATTTCCGAGCTCCAAGATAAAAACGAACGCACCATTAGACAACCGCCTCGACAAACATTCACATACACGTCTGAATCTGAATCAATGTTGTCGTGTTCTCTCTTTCACGCTCGTCACAGTACAGATAGCTTAGATCTATCTGATTTGATTTTGTGTTAAACTGACTTTTTCATTTAAATTCAAAATTCACGTAGGCCTAGCGCTTGTCACGTTGAGAGGTGCATAGAAAAAATAATTGGGTGTAATTTATCATGGGTATGAGCGGGTAACGGGCGGAATGTTAACGGGCCCGGGGAGGTGCAGATTTAACTTTGAAATGATCACGGGTGCACGGGTGGGTGTGGTGCTGTACTGTGTGAGTGCCGGCGAGTGCAGGTCTCCAAAAGTGGACCCGTGCAGGACTCCGGTGTAAGCAGTACTGGAGCAGGAGTTATACAACTATCTTCCAAACGAAGCGAGAACTAACCCCCAGAAAGGCTGTAGGACTGCAGGGAGGACCTGGTTTGTAAACTTCATTGTAGTGCATCATCAATTATTTTTTGTAGGAGATCAGCTGAATACCCTGTGCCACCACACCGAACCCGGCCTCAAATGTGTCCCCGGGGCCATCTGTGATAGTCATTTTATGAGTGTGAATATGCTCCAGGTCCAGTCCTACAGGTACATTTCTGAATCTGGCCCCTTATGCAGGAGGTATCGCGGTGTACGGTCTGTGTTTCCTCAGGAATGACTCCGGACCGTTTCCCTGACTGGACAAGTGGGCGTTGAAGTTGGATCCAAGGGAACTTTATGTCGTCCTCTGCCCATTTATGTAACTCAGTCTATTCCTTACAGCAGGGGCAGCCAGGTACCATAAATAGAGTGTGAACCCTCCAGGTTTTAGAGAACGAGTTTTAAATTAGCACCTCTGTCAGATGACACATTAGGTCAGGTCACTTTCATCCCTTCACTCATCTTCCATTCTACATATCAGATACAGAATTACAGTGAGCGTGGTCCCTATGCATGGGCACAATGGCAGGTCGGGTTCCAGTCCATAATAGGGCACACACTCCCACACTACAGCTAATTTTAGTGACACTAATTTGCCTAACTGCATGCTTTTTGACTGTGAAATGAAACCGGAGTATTGGAGAGGAAACCCATGCAAATCCGGACAGAACATGCAAACTTGACATTGACACAGCTGGCTGCAGGCCCCCCGACCCCCAGAGGCGCAAAACTGCCCTCTGAGTCACCTTGCAATCCAAAGAGTGACCCACTGTGCTGCCCAGTGAACCACTGTGCCGCCTAATGAGCTATTGTGCCACCCGAGGAGCTGCCATGCTGCCCAATGAGCTGCCCAATGAGCCACTGTGTCGCCCAATGAGCTGCCCAATGAGCCACTGTGTCGCCCAATGAGCTGCCCAATGAGCCACTGTGTCGCCCAATGAGCTG
>JABFEB020000140.1:64715-79008 GCA_019775895.2 Stomatorhinus ivindoensis
CGTAACAACCAACGATTTATACAGGAAAATCATGAACATTGACAAGGTTGCCCAAACTTACGCACCCCACTGTAGTTAGAAGCTGAGCATTAGAATTCAATAACTGTGAGACTATGAGGATTCCATTATTAAACCAAGAATGATAAAAAAAGTGTCTTGCTCTTAAATAAAATGTCCTTGCTATTCCAAATAAAATAGGCCTACTTGTGTGATGAAAAGTTATGCTTGAAAACTAAGTTCCGCACTAAAAGAACCTGTTTGTGAAAACTGGCCAATTTGAAAGTCTGTCAATTGAAAAATTACATTTCAGCAGGAATTGTAAACCACCAAACATATTGAAGAAATAATTAGGAAAGATGTTCCACATGCTCTCTACTTTTCAGAAAGTCAACAATCCATTTGATTTTAAAAGGTTGTTTAGCGTTTCAAAATCTAAAAGTCCCCAATTTTCCTTGGTATTACAAATATTTTCCTTTTCAAATAGTGAGGTTTATTCTTTCAAATAAACCTATAAAGCATTTTTTTCAGCTCCTTAATCACATTCAAAGGTACATCCAGCGAAAGTGAAACATACACTGAGTGAGATATTCCTTCAGCTTTTGAAAGTAATACTCTCACTATCAGTGATATATCTCTTATTAACCACATATTAAGCTTTTTTTAGTTTTTGCTATGATTGAGTCAAAGTTCAGTTGGGCCTTCTGGTGCACATCTTTACTGGTTTGATTATTTATTATTATTTTTTTTAATAATGAACAAATCAACAAAGGAATTGTTATGCAATACATAAAACAGTAACAAACCCAGGGATGAGAAGAGAGGGGGAAAAATTACCAAAGAAAACCAAATTGTTCCACAATTTTACAAGTTTTGACAGCTTTCTTGTTTTTACACTTAACTAAAGTTACGTCATACTGCTTAATTTCATTTACAAAGTAAAAAATGGGTACAAAAACCTCACGAGACCAAGACGATTTAAGACAGATCGTGCAGCTCCTCTCAGCCGGCTGCAGAAACTGGAACCGCTTCTGTAATGACACACCTTGGCCCTTATTGGCTGAAGAGTTTAATCACATGCATGACGTTTGTATCCCAGGAAGTTCCGATACGTTATGTGCTATTTCTGCCGAATATCACCTAAAGCAGTGAGAATTAACTGGTTTTCAGTTCGTTCTCCTGGTAAAATTTAAAATAAATGAAATTAATGCTCTAATAGTACACATAAGTTATTTGTTTACTGTTAGTTACTGTAATGTTTCGGTGCTTTATTTGTTTAATCGTTTAGTGTGAGAAGAAAGCATTCAAGTAAGAACTGCATTGTACTCTGTACATGACAATATAAACTTTGAATCCTTTAAGTATTTGATCTTTTTCCTGGCAACTATCAGCTACACAGGGCCACTACACACAATAGTTTTTTTGCTGCTAACAGTTTGGATCAGGTGTTGGTTATTATAAAATAAGTAATGTGGATACATGTGATATTTATATAGATTTATCTGCACGCTTCTGTCAGTGCTGTCATTGTAGTCAGGTCTCTCACACTACGACTAGCAGAAGTTGTCCGACTTGGTAGCAGTCAGTTTATATTCCACCCCAGCAGCCGCCGGAAGATCTCGCTCCGCGTCACGTCAACCGCAGATTGACCTAAGCCCAAATCCAAAACGCACCCATAAATTTCGTGAAACAAAATTAGCACGGCAAATGATATTTTGATACAGTTGACCAATTTACTGTGCATTCTGTGGAAATTATCACGTGGCTTTAAACTGCAAATTAAAATTCACATTCAAATATGAACACAAAATGCGATGTATTAGATAAGAAGCTAAACTAAAATCTAAGCTAAACTGCGTGTTTTGGCCAGCATTCCTAAACGTATTATTTGTAAAGTGAGACACAGTGAAATGGTACCGTCCTTTGCCTGACGTTTTTTACTTCTTTATTTCTTTAATACTTCAGGTAGCACGCTCAAGCCAGATGCTATCCTCCCAGGTTATCTGCACGCCTGTGTGAGTTAAAACCTACACAAAACACAGCTGCAGTTCCCACCTCCGGTCGGGGGTGGCGCTGTAGCCCGCCACAGTATTTCACGTCTCCTCATGCCACCCAGCGCTTTCGCCATCATTCCCGTCGCGGAAAATGGAGGACTGAATGGAGATCGTCTTAGATTGTAAAACGAGCACATCAAGTGAGTCGGCTGCGTTTCAATTTGCACTTGGACTTAAAGGACGAAGGTGCTAGACGCCAGACTTGCTAAAGTTAGCAAAAAAGCGCGGGTTATTGTAGTGAGCTGATCCGCATTCTTCATTTGCTGCGCGTGGCGTGGTTACTCGAGAGTATGGCGGCTTGTGTCGTAGCTAGGGAAAAACCGATTATCTAAAATGTGCACCGCGTCCGTACGCGCGGTCAGCCGGTAACTCACTGGCTGGG
This sequence comes from Stomatorhinus ivindoensis, assembly GCA_019775895.2. NCBI lineage: Eukaryota > Metazoa > Chordata > Actinopteri > Osteoglossiformes > Mormyridae > Stomatorhinus > Stomatorhinus ivindoensis. The sequence goes on from JABFEB020000140.1 coordinate 67,149, forward strand.
ACAGCTTTTGAAATGTTTAATATTAGAACGGCAGTCTGTTTCGGCTTACGTGTTTAGCGTGCAGTTTTAAGCCATTCGCCTGCTGACCTTAGCTGGTTGATCCCAAACAAGGCCAGTTAGTCTAACGGTAGCTCTCCGGGCCTTTCGTCGGCGTGAGACACTGAAAATCGTATAAAACGGCATTCTGTCGACATGTTCACGGCGTTAACTGTTTCAAATCATCCGTATGATGTTTCACTTAAGAAATTTCAGAATTTGTGCCGCATCGTTAATTTGTAACGTTCGTTGAACTAAAAAATTTCCTGTGTTTGAGACGTTATAGCATAGGAGCCGTAGTTAACACGGCGCACTTCATGGTGTTTTAAGGTTATACGTGGCGCCGATTCGCACCGTTTCGCCAGATCTACTTCTGAAAACTGGTCATTCTCTAGGAAGCCCGCGACACGCGTGAAGTGAGGATTTGTGTGGCAAGCTAATGAAGTTAATACGTCGTAATATCTCAGTGGTTTGGAGGGGGGCGAGACTGGCGCGAGAGGACGGCCCGCGCGATACCAGTGTTTTCGTCTTTCCTGTGCTACTCGGCTAACTAGGTGCTGCTCTCCTTTTAAACGGCCTCGAAGTTACCCAGTAAGAAGTATCACAATGAATTGCTGTTAACCACATTAATGTAGCCGTCCTGCGAATTCCTGAAGTAGCGGCGGTTGGCATTTCATAATGTTTTCTAGGACATGCGGCTCGGTGGGAGCGCCAATATTACGGGTTACCGCGGCCGCCGCCGTCAGAATGACTGTACACGCTGCCGTAGCTCGTTATATTCACGGCAGTTAAATAAAAAATCCTGTCTAGCACAGAAAACTTTGCATTCTACTTGCTTCCGTGTGTCGGTCTAGGTACTACTGGTCATATAAATAGTTGAATTAAGCAGTTTGAAATGACCAAATTTACCCCGCTTACTTGCCTGCGGTATGGGTTTTTAGAGCTATGGAAGCGAGAAAAAATAGACTAGCCAGGAGCAACTTTTCCGATTTTCTTAGATTTAACTGCTCATTTGGCAGTTTCGTCTTTTGTGTACGATTTAGCAGTGTAGTTCTGCACTGCTTGTGGATATGATATAACCCCAGGTCTGATGTCGTGTGAAGTGCTTTTAGCTATCTGCGTAAACAAGGACAGAAGTAAAAATAATTTAAAATAATAATAATCCTAATAACAATAAGGCTCCATAGCACAACGTGCTTTGGACCCTTAATTAGCATTAATAGTGTAGTGGGATCATTAACAGAGGGAATCTTGCCCTTCGAGGTACAAGGCTATTTCGTAATCCCGGGATCCCAGTATCTTTTGTTTACCGAATAGTCATATTGTTTTATATGCATTTATACAACCTTTTATGCTAGTGAGGTTGAAAATAATGCAACACTATGAAATCTTATATCTTTTATTGTAATACTGCAATGATGAAATTGTCCGATAGATTAATACAGAACCTGGTGGAGAGTTGCGTTTTGATAAATGGATGAATTTGTTTTATCAGTTGACTTAGAAATTCGTTAGGTATTACACAAGTCTTGGATCTGTAGACGAAAAAGTGCCTTTTTGTGTTCGCAGATAACAGCGCTGCGAGCTCTTAAAATGGAGGCAAGTGTCAATACAATAGAGCCGTAATGTCCAATGTGCCATCTAGTGGTCAGTCATGGCAACTGCGCCACTGTTCTCTGCATCACAATCTTGTATCACATGCCTTCATTCCTGAATGGATTTATGCTTTGCTAGGTAAAGTGTTACTGTGGTAATGTAATTGTTGAATCTGGGGAATAGTGGAAGGCTTAAACACACCACGTGCTTTTTGTCCATCGTTTTTTATGCATGTGAACTATTAGCCTATTGAAAGCTTCACACTTTCCTTCTGAAACGTAGTTTATATAATGAAAGCATTAATTTTAACTTCGATTACGAAAAAACCTTGAACACTATTTGGAGGGTCAGTTTTGGTGACAGTTCAGGCTCGGTCATTTTTGACATTTTTCCTAATCTTTTTTGACCTGTTAGTTGCATTGTACAAGATTCTGTTACTTTACCTGCATTGTTCATAAAAGCAAACCATTGGTTCACTGTCCAGAAGGGTTACAGTGCATGACTGCTGTAGAACTGCTTTAGGTAGTTGCTTCCACATTTAATAATGGGGGACATCAGCTCTGTTCTATTTGCTATGTTATTCATGATGTCATGTTTCATAGTTAGCCACAGAGCGCATTGTGTAAATTTTAATTATCAGTGATATGTTATGAACAGGTTGCCTGGCCTCTGTTCCAGCTTGGCAGCTTTTTGTATACACCACTTTAATGATTTTTTTTCCCACCACATTCACAATATAGATTTTGCTAAATGTTAATTCCTGTAAGAAAAACGACGTTGGTCTACATCATCAAAGGCAATATCACAAATTCGGCCACCTGAAATTTTAATTCTGGGTTTCACTTTCGGCTTAGTTCACATTAAAAGCAAGGTGGTAACCAGTTCCTTAATGTCAACGGCTAAAAAAAACTAGTCCACACTTCAAATACGTAGGTATTTGCCTTAATGGTCTTCAGCGCTATTTCGATAAAGCTTTTGTTCTTTATTTGTGGAACCGCCTGTCTATTTTGACATTGACCAGTACTTTTTCTGCTCATTCACAACAAGAAAAGGAAAATGCTGTAGATTTCCATTTGTTATGGTGGAATATGTTTAGTCTGTGAATTCATTCAACAACAATATGCTTATGGAACTGTGTGCTGGGATATAAGGCCAAAATCAGGGTGGTGTTGTCTTCTCATTCTGGCCTAATGCACGAATGCCTAAATTTGGTATATAACAGTTAGTCAGTGTCTGAAGGAGGTTGCTCCTGCTCTGTAGTAGTGGAGGGAATTAAGAATTCTTTCCATTTGTTCAGTTTCTGGCTTTGTTGCATTGTTACAATCAGTCACTACTAAACATTGTTGAGCACATACCAACCCTGAATATGGCACAGTTGACAGACTGGTCACAAGTTTTACAGTGCAGGTTGTTTTCATGTGGCTATTTTGTCCTTTTCTTAGAGCCCACATTTAACATGTTGAGAGAATAAATCCATGCCAAAAATGCATGTTTTGAAAATTGTGCCGCTTACGGTAAACCCTGTTTTTATATTTCATCTCAACCTGTTTGCGGGGGTTTAAGAAATGGTTGCATAGTGTACAAGTTCTCTTAACATTTCATTTTTGTGATAGTTTCTATTACTATTTTTTTGGTGTTGGATATCCAAAGTGTTAAAAAATAATTCAGAAATAATATTCTTGTATCTGCAACCCAAGCCCTCTTTTAATATGTGGGAATTGATTAAATTGGAAAAGACAAACTGATCTTGCAATCAGGAGCATTTTTAAAGGTTTGAGGTGGTGTTTGACATTTCAGATGGTTCTAGTAGTAAGTGAATATTTTAATCTCTGGTTTATGGATTAATTGGGAAATGAATTTTCTCTAATGTTTGCAAAGAGTTCTTGGATTAATCTGTTCGTCACTGTCCTAAAACAATACTAAGAATATTTACCTGTCAGCTTTTTGTTTAACAATCTGTGTCCAGTTCAGTTGCATTATTCTAAAGTTTATTGGTAGATACTCATCCTACTTTGTATCTGCCTTTAGCCAAAAGACTTGTACTCTACCTTGTATTTAGAGAATGCTAAACAAGAACTGGAACCTCACAGGAAATGGTATAAACTAAGTGACCAGTTGGAGAAGTCGTAAAAATATAAACCCTGCATTTCAGATGAACATTGCTCTAAATCTAGTTACGTAGCTTGACGGGGAGTTGTATAATTTTAAAGGTGGTTCATTCTGATAATTATCCTTCGGCCTATATAATTTCTGTTTAGAGGTTTTGGACATGGGCTAGCTCAGATGTGGTCTTTCATTGTACTTTCATCATTGTAAGTTCCAACATAAGAATTAATTATACATGCATCATTTTGTTTTTGTAAAGCTCAGTAGTAAAGCACACATTTATTCCTTGTGATAGCCTTGCAGATATGATTAAGATGTAAAATCATATCCATGAATGCAAAAGTAAATTGAGTTACTGCTGTAGGTAAAAGATGGGTTTCAGTGGTGGGTATGTTCTTGGAAATCGTGAAATGGGTTGGTGGTTGGATCTATTTCAATAATTAATTATTTTAACTGGCTTCCTACGAACTGCTGCGCATTGATGACATGAAATGCTATGTAATACAATTTTAAATGTTTGGGAAACAGTAAATGCCTTAAACATTGGTCCCACACATGACGTTTACTTGCTCCCCCCCCCCCCCCTTTCCTTTTAAATTGTGGCCCTCCTGAACATAAACCCCCCTAGATGCAGGGATAGGATCCAAATCACCATGCCCCCAGCAAGGTTGTTGAAGTTGGATATCCTCTACAAATCATTTTTAGTTACCTGGTCATTTTATCGGTGCAACCAGCATGTGGTGCAGCACGAATGCACTTTTATGATTTTATAATGGTGGTTGTATTCCCAGGTGACTTGCCTCACATGCAAAATCATTTAAGGCACGATGAGCATTGTTCCCACTTTGTGGGAAAACAAATGCAACAGTTGCACACTTGTGAGGTAGTTTCATTGTCAATTTTACTGTTAATTTTGCTGGATGTGCTTAATTTGACCTTTCTGGAATAAACTGAACACTGCTGAAGTGAGTTACTGTTGATGGTGTAAGTTTCAGGCCAGCCACACTACCTTGCTTTTTGTGTTAAAGGAATCCCCTCTTTCTGCAGTTTGTACTATTCAGCATATCTTCGCTAGTCTGAACTCACTGCAGAATTTGGTTAAATATTGAAAATGGCTTTCAAACTTAAATGATTTTTTTTTTGCTGGAGATGTTTCATAATTATTGTTTTATTTTCACTGCTTCATTTCATGGCATTTCTCACCATTGGTCTTGTGTAAAAAGGAGGGGCTGATTATTCAGCCTGCACATTAGTCAGGAAACTAAAGTAGCTATGAGTCAAAAATTTGCTTTTATACATTTGGTCCACCTTCTGATTACTTTATTTCCCCCCAGGCTCTGGTTGTGAAGAGCTAGGTGCCCACCAGTGTTATGGCTTAGAGCAGCGTTTCCTAACAAAGTCCTTTGGGGGGGGGGGGCAAGCAATCCACATCCAAGCATACCAATACCTGGGGTTCGTTGTTGCTTATTGGGAGTGAGGAGGAATGTGGACGTTTGGGGATCCCCAAGGACTTTTCCAGTGTATAAGGTGCTCACATGTTGACTGGCTCTGTTTCCTCTTCTAGCTCCACGCTTAGCATCTCCTGTGACAGGCAATGTGCTGCCAGCAGGACCTGCTTTAAGGGGAGCCTGAACATTACAGCCTGAGGACTGCATGACTGATCTAGGTCAGCTGTGAATCCCTGCTCCTCACAGCACACACATTGCAGCAGGTATGACCTGGCCCCGCCCATCAAGTCTCGCTGTGGTCTAGAGACAGACGAAACAGCCACTTTGTAGTTGGTGGCATTTGTTCATATTCAAGTTCAGCTCTGGTCTTGGGGGACTGTCTCTTAAAGCTTGGTTCATATTCTAGTTCTTGTGCGCTTTTTGTCGGCGAATGGTAGAGCGCGTCTTGTATTAATACTACATTTGTCCTTGGCCCCAGATGGTCATGGTCAGTGCATGCATACAGCAGTGACATTCCACCAGACCAGGAGAGGGCAGATGTATTGCAACAAATGCAAGCAGTGTAGTGAAATGGGTAAACTTATGAACAGTTGTTACTTTTATACTGCCCAAGCTTAGTAATATGGCACACTATGGTATTTTGACATCTTTGACACAATGAGCCCCCTCCCACCCCGCATGACAAATTTTATTGCCACGATTTCAACATTTCGGAAAATTGGTGCTCTTGAAAATACCATATACCGTGATATGTCTAGACAGTATGAAATATTAGAAATGCAGATTCCTCTGTATCCCCCACAGCATTATTTCTACTCTTGACATATGCTCTGTCAAAGTCAGTGTTGCCCCCTATTGGAAACACCAGCAAATTTCCTTGCACATGTGCGGTTGGTGCACACTGGCATGCGTGATTTTCACCGGACATAAAAATCTGACTACACACATGCCGGCTGGCAAAATACCTTGATTAAATTTACTTCGCGTACCCTGTGTGTAGACCAGATGTGCAGATGGAAAAGTGAAGTATGAATTGTCCATAAGTCCCAAGCTCATTAAAATCTAGTGTATCGCACTGTGTAACAAATGGTCTGCTGTCACGGAAGGTGAAGCTTGTAGCTGCACTGATTTTGAGTAGCATTACTATAAAGAACATAGCCATACTTTGCTAAAACCTATAATTAAAATGTGAAGAGCTGACATCTGGTTTTATTGCTGGCTTCTATGGACATCGCTGAATGGTCAGCATAGTAATTTGCCTTCATATGACATGTTCTGAATCTTTTAATTTTCTTAAATGGCCATATGGTTAATATACACTGTCAGAGAAGCAGCCTGCAAATGCTTTTGATTTTAGGCCACGTTTTAGAAACCTTGATTGTTGGTCTTTGTGGCTACTGTAAATTATTTTGGTAATGTTTTACATTAACTGCACGTTCATAATGCATTCATAGAACATTTAGTGCACCTCCATGATGCATTTATCATGCATAGGTAGAACATTTATAAGCAGTGTGTAAGTACATCTTAACATGTCTTAAAGCACTGTTTATAACTTTCAATGATCAAGACACATTAGCTATAAATATATCAACGAACATTTCAATCATATGTTGTGTACTAAAGCTGGTAATGTATGTTAGGATGTTAATGAATGCTTGTTCCTTCTGAATGCATTATGAATGCATTGTAAAGGTGCACAGAATGTTCTATGAAGGCATTAAAGCTTTATGATGGTGCAGTCAATTTAAAGCATTACTAATTATTCATGTTAATGTTTAATTTGTGCTTTTACTAAACGTTACCGATTCTTATAGCTGCCCTCGGTTTCATTGACAGAAAATGATTATACTGAATTTATGCTTGTAATTGCTGTCATTTTGTTCATTGCCATTTTTAATGTATAAGGTTGTAACTGCATACATGTTTCTTGCGTACTGTTTGCTACCCTTTTGGTTCATAAACATTGAAATGAATCAATACATTTGACAACGGCAGAACATAAATTCATAATTTTATGTTCAATACAGAAAACATTATGCTAATTTTGTCTGTGAGTTGGTTAGTGCTAGAGACCTCAGACACTGTCACATCACTTTAATCAGTAGTTTGGTAATATTTTGGTTTCCCAATAAATTACACCAACGCCGGAGAGAAAGTAGTTGGTAAGACCCAGACTCGGACATGTTATACCAAACTTGGATTTTTTGCTGGCGATGCAACATGCTAACTCATGAGATGACATCATCTAAGTGTGTACAACTGGAGCAAGATGGATTTAGCCTCTGAAAGTTAGTCCCCCTGTGGCGTTTAAGGTGTTTTTGCTGGGAAATTCAGATCATGCTAAAATATTATGGCTGTAGGGCTTATTTCCGCTACAGACCTCTGACATTTTCTGTTGTAGAGATTTTAGTTATGACCCTTTTTAAAATTCATTTAGCAAATTCCTTTAATGTCTTTAAGTGACATGGTCTTCAGACATGTTGACAGTCACATTGCCTTTCCTTTATAACTGTTCCTAATTGTATTTTTTTAAATTAATTTTAAAACAAATCTTTCTCCCTGCTATACTGGGATTGCACTAAACCCTGAACCCAAAAGTGAGGTTTGTACCAAACAGTGTACTCTATACCATTATACCCCAATAATGGTGAGCTGGGGCATATGAAAGAACATCACTTTGTCTGGGCAAATAGTAATGTGGTGTGTGTATGTTTGTACCCACATGGGCCCTGTTTACTCTTTGAATTTAAAATGAGGCTTGGGTGATCGGATCACAAGTAGACGGCTGTTTACCCCTGTGTTTATCATGCGTGTTCAAGGTGTCCAGCTGACCGTTTGTGCTGAGATTTCATTACTGCTCTGCTCAGTTATTGTGATGTCCTCATAGGGGATGTATCAGGAAACATTGGAGTTTACACTATGAGAGATGCGTAATGAAATGTGTCCCGGACCATCTCAACAAGTGGTTTGAGTGATCAGATCACTATCCTGGTGGTCGTTTTACTGCCATTTAGAGCTGTCCGCTTACTGTTTGATCACCCAAGATGCATCTTAAAACCAATTATAAACAGGGCAATGAATGGCTGTTTGAACAGTAATGTGTACCTGCTAGGACTGTGTACTTTGGCGGTATTTGTAATTGACTAATGGACATGTAACCTGATGTCGGAATCTGAGTGACCAGCAGTTATTGCCTTTATTTGGGATGTAGGCTTAGGCTACACACACAGCGTAACAGATGTATGATTGCTTTCAGTACAGCCTTGTAACCTACGTTTCCGCCTTTTTTGTAAACGTATATTTCTTGAACCCTTCAGACTTCGAACAGTCTTGAAGTTTGCGTGCAGTTACTTCGGTCTGTGTTGTAGATCATCCGTGACGTGTTTTTACATCTGAACCATCTCGGGTGAATTTGGTTTTCTTTCCTCTTCTCCACAGACACTAAAAAATGGTCCCTCCCCTCCACCCTGGTCAGCAAGATTTAATGCTAGCTGTTTGGATTCTGTTTTATTTTTCTGTCTTTACACGTTTGACTAAATGGGTGTGTGTTTGTTGCGGGGGTGGGGGTTGGTGTTGAACAACCATGTTCAATCTTTTTTTTTCTTTGACATCGCCCCACCCTAGTGTGTGAGCTGTAATGTGCTGTATGTTCTCTCGTGCTGCTGTTGTAACGTTTTTTAGGGGTTCACGCTGTGAATACAATCTCACTCAGCCTCAGTCATCCACTTCTAGTCATCCTATTCATCCTTTTCATCTTCCTTTTGTCACAAGTGCTTTTGCTGGTGCCCTGTGTCTTTGCGGTCAAATGAAAAGTGTGGGCCAAAAAACGATTAACCTTTAAAGTTCTCCGTTAGATTTTAATATGAGAACAAGTAAACTCCACATGTGATGTTTCAATGGAATTTTGTTCATTAATTGCCTTTAATTGGACAGAACATTTTTGGTTATATCTGGCAAAATCAGATGCTGTCCCAGTCGGGGGGTAACATTGTACAAGTCTGTTTGGTACATACCTGTTTTGGGCTCAAGGTTGGGTGCATTTGTAATATAGCAGGAAAACAGTGTTGTGAACAATGTTTTGAAATTACAACTGCCAAAGCCATCAAGAACATTTGTAAACCAAATGAAGAATGAAAAATTAAGATGGATTAAAGCATCTGTGTGGTTGCGTATTTGCATATACGCCTGTATTCTTGGCAAAAGTTATGGTGCTTTTCCACTGGCATACAGGAACAATCTTGTGCCTGAGATGCACTGCTGGTATTCAGTAACTGAACTGTACCCAAGATGCACTGCAAAGAGACTAGTTAGAGCACGGCTTCAGTTCGCTTTGATTTTCCACATCAGAAGGGTCACCTTTGCCTGGGTTTTGTGTTTCCTGGGTTTGGAGAGTGACAGGGAAGTAACTTAAGAGATGCTTATTTACTGTCCACATGTTCACATGTTGTATGTACATCATGATTTACTATGTGATCATTTCCACTAGCAAGTCTGAGAATTGCTGTCTTATTTTAGCATCAAACTTTAGCGGAATTCTTTACATTGAACTAGCTCTACAAATTCTTTTTCAGCTGTTCTGAGGTACTTTTTTACATAGGTGGTTTGGAGTTGTCACTAATGCATCAATATATCTCAATGTGTAATACTAAGAAATATGCTGGGGCTGGGCAATTAATTAAATTAATCAAGCAGCATTCCAAACCAATAATCAATGTAATCTTGCCCTTGTTGGTTACATCAATTAAAAAATTCTGTTAATGCTTAAACTATTTTCCCCAGTGTGTGTTTATGTACTGTCCCCTTAAAAACGTAGTACCTTGTGTTGTCACATGACTCCTCCCTGTCTAGTCTGCAACAGTGAGGAGAACTAATACCCCCAATCGGTTTCAGCACTAGCAATATTTAAAATACAATGGCATTTTAAATCCACCGGCTCAATCATTCCTGTACAAATAGTGAAATTTGCTTGTACTAATCAAGTAATCTGCTTGGTGTGCTTATGGTGTTCAGGTTATACATAACATATGGAAAATTAATTCTCTGAATGACACTCATCAAAGCTAACGATAAATGGCTAAAAGCAAGTCACCGAGATGCAGTAGCAAAACAACAATAAGCTATATTTTATGTACACTACTGTATTATAGCGTATTGGAATTGTACACAGTTCAGTAATTTGTTCAGTACTAATTTGAAAAGCATTTGAAACTGTACTATATTTTGAGTCAAAATTCAGTAAATAGTGAAGCTGTCCGTTTTATTACCTTATCGTTTAGAAATGTCAGATGGTAATTTGCCAGAGGCAAAAAAGGAACAATTGGTTATGATTATCATCCCCTTATAGTGATCAATTCAGCCAAACAGATGTGTCCACTGTAAGTGCTTTCCACTTTAATGTTTGCAAGAAATGCAATTTTCTACTTTTTTTAGAGAACATTCTTTTACATTAACTAGTATGAGCTTTTTCATTAGACATTTTTAGTGCAAGCGATTTATGCTTGAATTCATTTGTTCGAAATATTCAATAACCATAAATGTTCATCGGTATGTGTATTTTAAAATATCCCAGCTTTAATATTTAAGCATATTTACTGTACAAACCTTGCCAGTGAAATGAGGACAAAAAAGTTAATCACAATTGAGGAAATTGTTTATTGATTTGAAGTATATTGCCCAGCCCTACAATGTGCCCTTTTTTCCTTTGGATAATCCATGCACGTTAATGCAGAACACTATCTCCAATCAGATGATGGCAATGCAGCAAGCTGTTGTCGGTCACACATTCAGCTCTGCCAATAAGCAGGCCTGTGTCCGTTTGGGTACGACTCAGAATTTACGATGGAAAACCGTTAGTTCGCGGTACGGCTTAATTCTTCGTGGTAGTGGAAAAGAGGCATAAGATGTCAGGAGGAGACTAACATGCAGAGGCTGTTTACGCCTTCCTCCGGTAGTATAGGGACTGATCTTCTCAGATGAGTTGGCATGTTTGTGTTTCCAACAGCATATCTGGGTTCGGTGAGACAGCCGACAGTCTTGGTCTTAACTGTTCTCTCTCTGGTGATGGTGTAGTTTTATTGGGAAACCAAAATGTTCCCAAGCTTGTGATTTAAGTGATGTGAGGGTCCTTGAGCTCTCCAGCATTAGTCATACCAAACTTTGCTACAATTGGCATTTCTTCTGCATTGAATATCTACTTATGAATTTAGGTGTTTCCAATGTGCCTTTACAGCCCTAATGCCAGGGATCTGAGTGCATGTCCTAAAGCAGGAACTGGCTGCATTGAGTAAAGCCAGACTTAGTGTTGGGTATCTTTGAGGAGGTCCCTGTGTCAGGTTTTGGGTCGGAGTTTTACTTGGTTCTCTAATTAGACTCAATTGTATTTTAGCAAGGTTTTTAAAATTCAATTTATTGAATGAAATCAATTTTAATGAACTTTGGGCATCTATAGGAAGAAGCTTTTATGGATGTCCTGTTTGATGGCAGAGGGGGGTACTAATTTCCCAAATTTTAAATTTGACGTCTTGTGAATACTTGTGTGTGTGTGTGTGTGTGTGTGTGTGTGTATATATGTAATATGTGTATATATATATATGTGTGTGTATATATATATATATATATATATATATATATATATATATATATATATATATATATATAGAGAAACAAAAAAA
>JABFEB020000140.1:85414-113822 GCA_019775895.2 Stomatorhinus ivindoensis
ATTGTTATATACCCCCCCCCCCCCCCCCCGAGCGGATCTGATCAGTCCGCAGATAGTGGGCAGAAGCCTGGAACCCACTTGGTCAGGAGACCCGAGAAGGCCCGGCTGCTGTGGTGCCGGAGAACCGCGAGGGAGAATGTGGACGAGGCGGCGGAGAGGACCTCAGGAAGACGCAGATGCAGTGGGGCCGGCGATTAGGGATATGGCACGCTACGCTATGCCACACCGTTAAAGTCACTGTTTACATTATGCTTGCACAAACGTCGGTCTGCTCTGCTGACATTCAAACCCATACTAATAATTTTGCATATTTGTACAGTGGAGTAATTCAGGTTAAGCGCTGTTCTCAAGCACTTTATGGGAGCCCCTTAAGAAGTGAACCTGTAAATTTTTGGATTCTATGTGGTTTAATGTGTGGCAACTTTAGTTAAAAAGGGAACATTGTTCTCTTGCAAGCAACTTACTAAAGTGGTTTTGAAATGGCTGCTGAATTAGACATTGGGAAGTTTTAAAACGAAGAGGAGGAAGCTGGTCTGAATGTCATGGTAACATGCAGCAGGTAAAAAGCCTTTGGACGTGTGCTGCTCATGGCAGTCCAGTGCGTCGTGGAGAGGGATGGCTAAAGGGAAGCACAGCGGTCAAAGCCTCTGCCTCTGGGTCTTAAGAGAACTTCAGATTGGCCCTTGGAATATTGCCTAAGAAGCTCTGATCTCCAAAGATGTGCTGTGGGGTGTTTTAAGGTTAAGGTCGATTTTAGCTGCGTTGAGGTATTTCACTGTCCATTTGGCAGTATCCTGAACCTGCAGCCTGTCCTAAGTGCTCATTTTTTACGTTGCCTGAAAAATCACACATGCTGATTGTGTCTCAATGCCACTATGATCTTTCAGACTAGCTTATTGCACCCTATAGCTGAACTTGAGATGTCGTGTTAATACAAGGTACACTTGACCTTTAAGAAGCTTGAAGATGGCACAAACTGCTAGCTGAAAGCAGTCTGGTTTTAAAATGTTACATATTTTGGCTACCAAAACTATGCTATACTTTAAGAACCTCTAAAATCTTTCTGGTAGTAATATGTAGCACATACTGATTATCTTTTAGTTGATGTGAGGAAAATAGAGCAACTCTTACAAATTGAAAACATTGTAAACTGGTGTGAAACTAAAATTTGTAAGTAGTAATGAAATTGAACTGTGGGTATGTTACTGTTCTGTTTTTAATATTGGAGTTATGTTTTCAGTACTCTATTTGGGTGTTTGTGTTTTAGGGCACAGACTCGTCTAAGCGGCACAAAGGATTACATGAGGGGTGAAACAAAAATAATGCAAACACTATTTCCAAAGATCTGTCTTTCGTGGTGAGCAGTGATTCCATGTGTAGTTGGTGTTACGAAGGTTCAAAACCCGGAGCACGCTTCACAGTAGTAGCCCCTGAAGAGAGGTCCGTGTTGCTGCTCTGAGCTTTCTTACTAAAACACCCTTCAGCTTAACTGCAGAGCTTCAGAACATTGTGAAAGCATGGTTGACCTGGTGCTGTGGGCCTGTGGTACAATGGGGCAATGCTGTCAGGTAGCAGCACTGCATCCTCCTAGTGCCTCTCACCTGAGGAGCTATGAGGTCTTTTCGGAAACCCATGCAAAATTAGTGTTTTCATAGGTATATGAAGGTTGTCATTGTGTTGTGTGTTTATATGTCCTTTGGGCTCTAGGCACTGAGGCTTTATGCACTTCACTGAAAGTATTGGGGACCCATTTTCACTAAAGGAAGGGGTCGTGACCCTTAACCACCTAATTACCCAAAAGGGTGAGTGCTGACCCAGATTGGTTCTTGCCGTTTCCTAAATTGCTGTCTTAATGCTGCACATTTTGTATATATACTACACCCCAGTTGCCCTTGTTGTACTATGGTGTATGGATTCATGTACACACATTTAACTCTTGAAAGGGGATTTTGGCCAATACTGATCCAAAGTAAGTGGTATCGTCATCCTCTTAATTTGATTGTTGCCTCAACATGCAGCTGGTTTAGTTATTCAGTGATAGTCTTGCACCATTGTGTCTTGACAGTAGTGCGTGTCTTCACTATGAAAGGTCTATCTACTTTATCCACAGAGAGACCTGTTTGTCATCCCCTTTTCGTAGTAGTGTAGATGCATCACATGGAATTGGTCCCATTATGACTGGTTTGGTCTTTTCCCTTCATTCCCTTGGGTTCTGAGGTGCCTTTGTGCCCACAGGAAAATGTATTTGCAGCATGTAGTACTTTTTCTCCTTTCACTAAGGCATCTTGTTTTCCATGGTGCAGCATTGATTTTTAGTGACAGTGACTGCAGAGGATGAAAACATCCTGTTCCCTTTGAGCACCATACTTTAATATTGCATTGTTTCTTATTAGCCAGTTTATTAATATAAAACATAAATCTATGACTCAACTTTTGAGTATGGAAATTCTTTTGTAATTGACCAATTCACAGCTTTAACCATTGTCTGCTAATTGAGAGTCCCATAATTTTAGGTCAGAATGTCCCTGTTCATAGAATTCAACAAAAATATGGAAATGATTCCAAGCAGTATATAAGTATCCATGCTGACAGCTCTGAGCTCTCTCAGCACGTTGTTTACTCTCTTGTCTTGGAGGCTTTGAAAATAAAAATTAACATCCTAAAATTTGGTGTGTGTCATATCTAAATATCATTTGTGCATGTTTGGCAAATTAAAGTGTGTTCATCTGCATTAGGAATGAACTAATCCTTTCCAACACAGCAATACCATGCTTTTTTTTTTTTATCTTCAAGCCAATCTTTTTAAATCCGTGTTCCAATATATTTTTGGTGAGCCTTTCAGTAATTTACTTTTACAGTATTTTAATGCAGATAACTTGTCATGTTCACCTCTCCATCTCAGAGTGTCTCAGGAAATGCTTGCCTCAATTAGTCACCATTATGATGTTTTATAGTATGAAACAAATGTTTACCCAGATTGTGATGTGGAATGAGCCATTCTCCATCTTTGCACCCTCACGTGAAGACAAATGTCGCTCCTCCTGTGTAGCCCTGGGGCGTGTAGTGCGAGACTTGTACACATTGTGTGTTCTATGTGATGTGGTGACAGCAAAGCCTTGTCTTACAAATGTTATGTCTCAGGGATGCTGACACTGAGCCGTTGTGAAGGAGGTTTGATGTCTCATGTCAGAAGGTGCTCACCATCTCGGCATGTCTCCCCCCCCCCCCCTCTCGTTTTAAAAAGCTGGGAAGGAGAGCGATGAAGCAGACAGCGAGAAGGAGACTGCACCTGTGCGGAGGTCATCTGCAAGTTCCTCTGCCTCCCCCAAAGGGGGCAAGCGGTCCCCTGGGTCAGGAGCCCCTAAGATAGCCACCAAGGGCAAGAAGCACATCTTGCTACCTGCCAGTGGGTCTAAGGCAGCCAAGAAACATCCCCTAGCCTCTGGAAAATCTCATAAATTGCAGAAATCCAGTCCTGCTCCACCTTCTGCTGCTGGCCAAGGACAAGGTGCAGGACCTGGTCCCAATGTGCCGCCTACAATCATTGGTCCACCTGCTTCCCGGCACCATGTCACGGGGGCCTTGAGGGTCACCAAAACGACCTTCACTATCCCTAAGAAGCAGCCCAAACCTCAGGAGCCCCCACAGACACCGGGCTCTGGGCCCTCGGCGGCCCCCACCAGGCCGCTGCCAGCGTCGACCACGCCCTCCATCTCATCCTCAGCGCCCAGCAGCAGAGCCCCTCCGATGGCCCCTGCACAGCCTCCAGCTCAACCACAGCCCAATAACCAGATCAGGCAGAATATCCGGCGCTCCCTTACTGAAATTCTGTACAAGAGGTGAGAGGCTGCAACCAAACTTTGCATCTGCACGCTTTTTGTGACACTTATTCAAATGGTAATATAGCTCACAACTCCATATTAGTTTATTTTTCATTTGTGGCTTAAAATGGCTGTTTACAGGGTGAGTGACAGTGATGACCTGACCATATCGGAAAATGAAGTTGGAAAACTAGCCGTCAACATCGAGAAGGAAATGTTTAACTTATTCCTCAACACGGACAACAGATATAAAAACAAATACAGGTCAATCATGTTCAACCTGAAAGATCCTAAAAATAAGGTTAGTCATTTCCGTTATTATTTTCTGTTATCTTGTAGTTGATTTTTAAGCATGTTGACATTTCATTTCTAATCATTTTGACATCCGTATATTTCCATGGACATACTAAAACAAAAGTGCAAAGTGTCATTTCAAAAGTCAAACTAAATCAGTCTTTTTAGTGTTGAACTGATGATTTGTTACTACTGTGGATGGTCTATTTGCCCTGTATTCCCAACATAAATCCCAACCATCTGGATAATGTGTCTGGGTCCTCTGCAGGGTTTGTTCTACCGCGTTATCGGGGGTGAAGTCACGCCCTTCAGGCTGGTGAGGCTGAGCCCGGAGGAGCTCTTGTCCAGGGAGATGGCCGAGTGGAGACAGCAGGAGAGCACAGAGGTGACCAACGTTGCGAAGTCAGCCCTTTGCTTTCCGCTACAGAGAGTCTCTGAGCTTCATTGCGGTTGGCACCCAACCATATGCTTTGGGAAACTAGCATGAATCCTTTCTGCCAACCACCTCATTGGATGTTTCCTGCAGGTGCTGGAGCCCAGACCCCAGCCCGGGCAACCCAAGCCAGGAGTCAAGCCAGAGACAGCCCCCGATGTGGACATGGAGGAGTCTCCTCCCGTGTCTGATGGAGACGTATGTACCACCGCCACCTCCCCGTCTCCTCGCATGGCTTCTGCGGCAGTAAGTGGTGGCTCTTTCTTGCTCTTTAACTTTCCACCTACTCTTCCTCATACTCACCCATTCACCTTTCCCTTTTCATGCTAACACTCTCTCTCACCGTGACTGTTCACAGCCTTGGCTCTTTTCCAGTCTGGTTTTCTCTCAGCCCCTGCCTTTCACTCAGCTTCAAGTTGATTTTTCCTTCCATGGGCCTAGTGAGTGATGTATGCCTGGCCTTTCCCCGGTAACAGGAGAGGTTAAACCTAAATGGAGCAAAAAGATGGCTGCTCTTGGCCATCCTGATTGAGTGCAGTGCAGATTGACTGACTGCTCTTTCATGTGATTCCTCTATTAATTGACTTCTGACACATCATACCAAGCACAAATCAGTAGTACTTGAGTGGATTAATTAGATGTTTTTCTGTACAATTACCTCCTTCAGAAACTCTACATTAGTTTATCCACCTCATAATTTTTATTTATCCATGAAAACTCAGTTTTAAGTCATGTGCATGTAATGATCTTTTGCTGCATAGGGAGTTAAGTTTGTAATAATAAATCCTTTAGGACCAGGAAGAAATCAAACAGTCTGCCAGTTCAGCCCTAGCCGTGGCCCCTCCTTCAGCCCCCGCCCTCGCTTCTGCACCGGTTGCCACGGTGAAAGCCAGCCAGGAGGCTTCCAGCGCCCCGGTGCCTGACATCTTCAGCAGCATGCTGAAAGACACCACAGCAGAGCACAGAGCACACCTCTTTGACCTTAACTGCAAGATTTGTACAGGTAAGCACAGCATCTTCACCCATTGAGTCATACGAGTTGAACGTCTCGTTCTGATATACTGAATTTAAATGAAATCACTTGGCTAATAAATCTACATGCTGTCTTCTGTGCTTTTATTTTTCAATTAACAGTATCTGTTCACTGTAACTAGTTTTTTTCTGTATTTTGTTTTTTATTCTGATTTTCCAGTGATCATTTGGGTATATGCTGCTGTATAAATAGCTGAAGAACCCACAAGGTTGTTCTGAGTATAATGCTTCTGGAAAGCTTCTGAAGAAACATCTCCTTAATGCTTTAATGTGGATGAAGTGTGTGTTGTCTGGCTGAGTCGGTGATTTTGTAAAGAAACGCATGAAAAATCGTGACGTTTGTTGGGGTGCTGTGTTTCTGGTGTTGGATCCCCTGTAGGTCAGAAGTCCGCAGATGAAGAGCCTGCCCCAAAGAGGCCTAAGCTTTCATCAACTTCTGTTACCAAGAAGAATGAGGCTAGAGGGAAGCAAGAACCACGACCACTCAAAGCAGGTGCTTCATCTGGTGAAGGAAACCCAGCCATGGTCACCCTTCAGGATGGGGAAACGCCTCTCATAGACTCGCCAGCCTCCCCAGAGGACAGTGCTGCTTTGCCAGCCTCTTCCACGTATACGTCCCTCGCTGCCCCTGTCACCATTCCTGCAGTATCCTCTGTCACCATCACACGCCGGGACCCACGTACCGCAGGATACCGCCCCCCCTCGGGGACAACTGCACCGGCGCCCACACCTGCCCTGCCAAATACCACTTCAGAATCATCTGTGACAGAAAGCAAGCCTACTACACCGCTGCTGCCTCCACCTCCACCTCCTTCTGCCCCAAAGTCCATCCTGTTAAAGCCTGCTGCTTCACCAGACACCCGCTTCTTCAGTCCACCTGGTACCAGGTATGTCTCGATCTCCATGAAGTCATCCAGACTGCCTACCTCAGAAGGACTGATGCGCAAGCATGAGCTACAACTAGTGATTCCAGGATTTCTAATCCAAACTGTGTTGTATTGCAGCTTGACGGAGTCGCACTCCTCACCGGAGAGTGAAACTGCCGTCTTCCTGTCCCAGCAAGAAATGATGTGGAAGGGTTTCATCAACATGCACACTGTGGCAAAGTTTGTCACCAAAGCCTACCTGGTCTCCGGATCTTTCGAGTACCTGAAGGAGGTTAGATCCTAGTCAGTGGTCGACATACTGCCCGTTTTTGCCAAGCCTCGGTATTTTCTTATAAATGAGGGTTTGTAAATAACTGAGATGACACTCTTTTAAATGTAATCCCAAGTGTATGCACATTAAATAAAGTGGACCCTTTCGGTTGCGTTCCATCGATTGGCTGATAACTCACTGGTGATGTGTCAAACCTGTTCAGGATTTGCCCGACACTATCCACATTGGCGGCCGAATCTCCCCCCACACTGTGTGGGACTACGTGGGAAAACTGAAGACTTCCTTATCCAAGGTAACTTGAGCATGAATTTTCTGTGTATTGCGGTCATGTACCACTTACTGTTCTGAGTAAGATGCTCTAGAAATCGGTTGACTTAATTTTATAATGCTACTACTTTCTTCCCCGTCTCCGTCCCGCAGGAGCTGTGCCTGATCCGATTCCACCCAGCAACGGAGGAGGAGGAGGTGGCCTATGTCTCCCTCTTCTCTTATTTCAGCAGTCGGCGCCGTTTTGGTGTGGTGGCCAACAACAACCGCCGTATCAAGGACCTGTACCTCATCCCGCTTAGTGCGAAGGACCCCCTCCCGTCCAAACTCTTGCCCTTTGATGGGCCAGGTAAGCATCACCATGGAGATGTGCCAGAGGCCTCTGCACCATCTTTCTCATGCCCCTGGAATTTGTTTCCAGTGTAATCTAGGGAAAAGTGGAAAGTACAGTTGGGTTATGGTTTGTGTTCCTCTATATCATGCGGGGTGATTCAGAAATGGTGGTAAGTATGTCAGTTGTGGTAACATCAAACTGGCGGCCTCAGCTGGTGTCTCCAAATAAATGAGAGCTTGTTTCTAAATGCCTTGGTTTTGTTAGATGTTTAGGGGGGTGACTGCATGCTTTTACTTGTTCCCACTGATACATCCCATTGAGTTAATTTGTATGGCTTGTTTTCTCACTGTATATTTCCCTGTATCACTCTCCCTTTCTTAAATAAAGAGTGTTATACATTCACAGGCTGTTGCAGTGTTGCAATGTGTCACTTTCAGAGGTCGGTCTCTTAGGGTCACTTCCCGTATGACACATAACAAACCAAGGTGGGAGGATGGCGCCCTCTGGCTGCTATGTTGACCACATAGTATGCAAGAATATAATCCTCAGCTGGTTTGGGCTCTGGAAATGCGTCAAAGCAGATATTTCGTCCTCTCTGCGACGTCTGTCTCACCATCTGAACTGGCAAAACGCAGTGGGTCGTGAAGCTTGTTGAATGGAGATAAAACCACACATTGCTGGCATTGTCTGCCCTTCCTGGCTGGACTCTGACACTCTGGTCCAGGTTTACTGCCCTACGGGACTTGTTGGGGACCTGTGGTAAGTTCAGCTTGGGAAGCGAGTGAGACGTTACATATGACGCACATAGAGGACAATTGTGAAGCCATGGATTCTTCCAGTTACAGCAGGAGGAGGAGCAATTTTCCTGGAGGCCCAGTGGGATTTGCTGTCTTGACAGAAACGCCACACTTTTAAGTAACTGTAGCCCACATAATTGCTTTTGCCTGGCAGACACTTTCATACGAGGTGATTTTATGTATATAGTTAAACCATTTATTTATAGTTTTATTGAATAATCACACAATTCTAAACTAATTAAGTACCATCAAGTAGAAGAATGTCAGGGACACTTCTGGTCCAGTTGCTATGCAGCCATCTACTGACTAGTCTTGGAATATAACAGTACCATATCTATGTTGAACGGAAGACTTGTTAATCAGCCAGAATGCAAAAAATGTAAACATTATCTGGGAAAGTGTGCACACACATATATGTAATTTTAAATCGGTTATGTATATTTTAAAGCTGCAATTTTTTATTAATTATAATAAGAACCTGAACTAGTACACAAGTACTCTCAAAGTGCAGAGACAGCTGTGGCAGTCACCTGGCCTTCAGCTTCTTCGGGCTTCTGCTGTGGCTTTGGACATTGACAAGTTTATGGACTCCTGAACTTTGGATTCCTACAGCTGGCTCGGGACTCTGTGAAGGGAGCTCTGCTGCTTTTACAGACTGCTGTTCACACAACAAATGAAATCCACAGGAAAGGCTGCAATAAAGTCTTTGCTCTCTTATTGAGGGTTGCTTCGTTTATTGTTGATTGTAGTACTGATGGATGGTGATGTCTCATGACATTTAAAAAAATAATTTAAATCATATCTGTATTGATTTCAGTTTATCCTCTAATAGAAATTTCCACTAGTTGTAACTGAATCACTGTATCCATTCATTGTTAGTACAGGCATCATGCAAATTCAAAACTTTTCAAATAATATTTAAAGGGGAAAGGCCTCTTTTGGTTGTAATGATTTTTCAATGTGAAATTTGTGTTATTTTTACTTCAAGCTAAATTTGCAGTTGGTTGAAACAAGCCCTCATTTATGAGACCAGTGTCCGTACGTATGTAAGTTTAATGTATATTTTTGGGTTGCCATATTAGGTATTTTTCATCACAATATGTTAAGTTATAACTGAAATTCATGCCTATTTCTGTGCTGTCATATAGGCCTGGAACCAGCTCGTCCCAATCTTCTTCTTGGCCTAGTTATTTGCCAGAAAGAGAAGAAGCGCGCTGGGGTACCTCTGGAAAGTGAAGACAAGCGAGCCAAAATTCAGTCCCGAGACCCTGATGACACTGGCCTTCCCAAGCCACCTGCTCTTCCCAAGAGTGATGTTAAACCAGAAAAGGTTCAGCGGATTAACCCAGAGATACCTATGAGCACAACTCCTCCAGGCTCTCCTCCCATTAGCTCTTTGGAGTCTTCATCAGGTGTTCTCCCAGCTCCATCCATGCTCTCTCTCATTTCCACTGCCAAGCCCCCGGTCTCTGTTCCCTCTGGTAAAGATTCACCATCTTCTACATCTACCACTGATGCTACCACCACTCCCCTCCAAACCATCCTGAAGACACTATTTGGCAAGAAGAAACAAGACACTGATGTGTCTCTCTCCCCTTCAGATCAGAGGTCTGTTGATATTACAGTGCCTCCAGCCCCACTACTTGATCCAATTGTTCAGCAATTTGGACAGATATACCCAAAAGAGGTGGAGGAAGATGAGGATGACCGCCCATATGATCCAGAGGAAGAGTATGACCCAGAAAAGGGCTATGGCACAAAGACATTGGCTGCTCCAGATAACGTTTTTGTAGCCACGAAAGTACCCGAGCCCTCATCTGCTGAGGTTGATGATGTGGCTTATGATCCAGAAGATGAAACCATCTTTGATGAAGTAAAAGGTGGTGTTGGTGACCTCCCTGGAGAGTCAAAGGCAAAAACCTCAGCTGATTGCAGCAGCACTGCTCTTGGTGGTGGCACTTCTACACTGACCGAACAACAGAAAATGCTAGAAGAGCTGAACATGCAAATCGAAGAGCAGAAACGCCAGCTGGAAGAACAGGAAGAATCCATTCGTCAACAGAGGGCAACAGCTGGGGTTTCCCACTTAATTCCTGATACCCTGATGCCCCAGCCCTCTAAATCATTGTTGGCAAACAGTCAGTTGCTACAGCTTGGCAAAAAGGTGGATGAAATGGCTGCAAAGACTTCAGCTGCACCAGTCATAAATCAGAGAAGAGACCCACGACAAAGTAGGGACCCACGGCAGGCTGCAGCTAATCGTAGATTAACGAGCGACGCAGCGGAAAAGGAAACTTGCACTGAAGTTCCCACTACAGAAATAGCTTCAACACAGCCAGACTCATCCCAACCAGAAACAATACAGGTGCCAGCAGAAACACAACCTGAGCCGGTGCCTTTCATGGAAACTGAGAATGCGGAAATAACTATCCCCCTACTGGGAGAGAAAATAGAACCTGAAATGGAGGACAGCTCATTTGTTGAGCTGCCTGAAAAAAACAGCCAGGATAACTCCAAGCCAGAAATTGAAAGTAACCCATACACTACTTGGCCAAATTCTGCCAGCATTTTGAAAGCTAAAGAGCTAAATCTTGAACAGCCCCAAGATATACCTGCACTAGAGTCATCTCAGACTTCATATTACAGTGGATCCATGAATACAGCGCCCTCAGGTCCTTTCCCTGGGATCTCCCAGGACATGGCACAGAGTAACTCATCTCTGGTGGATGTTCAGACTCCTCATATGCCACATATGGGTATTATAAACCCTGAGTTTGGGAACTCTCAGGAAATTCCACCTCATATACCTTTTCAACATCCACCTGGGCCTCCCCCAATGCAGGGGCCCCCTCCATTGCAAGGTGAGAGTGACCAGTCCCAGTACCGAGATCCATCCCCATATGCCCCACCAGGTCCTTATCCACCTTATCAGAATCAGTGGGGGGGCTCTCCGCAGCAGTTTGAAGGACCTCGAGGACCACCACCCCAGCCTATGATGGGACCAAGAGGTCCTCCTCCATTCCAGCCCCTTGGTCAAAGGGGACCACCGCCTCAGATATTTGATAATTCTATGAACTCTATACCCCCCCAGCACATGGGACCGAGGGGCCCACCTCCATCGCAGTTCGAGGGTCATTGTCCTCCCCCCCCTTCATTTGATGGGCAAAATGGATCTCTCCAGCCTAGATTTAATAGACCCCCACCACCATTCAATTTTCCTGGACCCAGAGGTCCCCCACCACCATTTTCTGGGCCACCACCTGTACACTTTGACAATAGAACTCCTCCACCTGCCCACTTTCCTGGCCCAAGAGGCCCACCCCCTCCTCATCAGTTTGGAGAACATGTTCCTCAAAAGCCACTACTGGACACACCAAGAGGTCCCGATGAGCAGCCATATGACAACAGTGGCAATACATATCAACAGGGTATCGAACCACACCAAGGTGAAACACCGCCACTGATGTACAGAGAGAACCAGACATTGGCACAGGCGCCCCCATTCCGGGGTCCCCCACACAACCAATTTGATGGCCGGAGAGGTCCATCTGCTGATATCGGGGGGCAACGTTATCCACCCCCAAACCGATTCAGTGGACCAGGAGCCCCTACTCATCTTCACAACCAGAGAATGCCTTCACCTCCTCATAGAGGCTCTTTTGAGGACCCAAGGGGCCCTCATCCTGCTGAGTTTCAAGGGCCAAGGGGAACCCCAGTAGTGCCATTTGCAGGGCCCCGAGTTCCCCCACCTGGTCATTTTCCAGACAACAGAGGACAGCAGCCACGTTTCCGTTTTGAAGGTCCCCATCACCCACCAGAAATACGGCCTCTGCGTCATTCTGGGCCTCTACTCCCTACTCCTCCTGAAGGACCCATTCAGTTGCCAAACCGAGCAGGCCACAGCCCTGATTCCCACCGGGAGGACCACTGGAGGCATTCTCCTGAGATGAGGCGACGCAGTAGCAGAGAGGACTCCGAGCAGCGCAACAATGGGGACAGGGCAGGCAGGTTTGAAGGCACACACCGTGATAGGGAGGGTGCCCAAGGGCCCTCACGGCTTTCAGAGGAAAGGCAGAGAGAGGTATCAGAGGACAGGAGAAGGGATCGGGACAGCAGCCATTCTGCTAGGCAGTGGGACAGGAACTCTGGGAAACCCTGGAGCCGAGAACGGGACTGGGACAGGAGCAGAGAGAGAGACTGGGATAGAGACAGGGAGAGAGACCGTAGCAGAGGAAGAGAAGCAGATAGGCACAGAGAGGGAGACAGCGATAAGAGAAGGGACAGGGACCGTGACAGAGACCGAGACAGAGAAAGGGAACGAGGTAGGGATAGAGACTCTGACAGAAGAGACCATGACCGTGACAGAGGAAGAAACCGTGAACGAGATCGTGACAGAGACAGAGAGAGAGATCGAGATCGCGACCGGGACAGCAGGGATAGACGCCGTGACAGATCAAGGAGCAGAGACAGAGGAAAAGACAGAGACCGAGATCGAGGAAGAGACAGAGATCGGGATAGAGAAAGAGAGAGAGACCGAGACAGAAAAGATAGGAGTAAGAGTAAAGAAAAGGGGAAAGAAAACAAATCTGAAACCCTGAAGGAAAGTGAAAAAACTTCAGAAACAGAGACTACTGCTAGCAAAAATGCAACATCCTGATTTCTTTCTTTTCTGGACTTCATGCTGACATCTAATTGTCATTCTTTCATTAGATGACCATATTAAAGGTGTTCCTTGGATGGACTTCAATGTAAATACAAGGAAAAGAGACTTAATATGGGTGGAGAGTACTACTTAACGGTGCTACTGTAGTTTGTATTAAAAAATTTTGATAATTCCTTCCTCCATATTTTATCAGTTGTACCATCTGAAGTTGTATTTCAAAGTCATTTGAGTTCAGTGTGTGTGTCAGGCAAATTTTGTGATACCATGCTATTATCTTGTATTTGAGTATATACTGTTCCCTCTTTCAGGAGAGGGGACTTTTTAAAAAATGACTTGCGTGCATAACGAATTACATGGAACACCACAAAAATGTAAATATTTATGTATAATTGTGTATATAGGTATGTTTTTTTAAACACGTTTTCTAAGTAGAAAATCATAAGCCATATAGTTTGAATGGATACACGAAAACTGAGAAGATGGTGTGAGGATTCCAGTTTGCAGTCCGTGTAAGTGCTTGTATGTTAAATAATTTTAGTATACAACGGTTGTAGCTCTACAGTAATGCTCATCACCGGCAGTTGTGTTTGAAGCCGGTCCTGTTTTGTTTAAAAATAACCAATTAAACCTCTAAATCTCTATTCTCTTGTCTTATTGCCACATTTACCTTTGCTGTGTCTACATTATTTAGTCAGTTATAGGTTTGGGTTAAAATAACACCGCTACATTTTTCGTTATATTTGACTAATGCTACTTTCCCAGCTTTGGTTAGAATGAAATTTTCAATTCGTCTGCACACGCATTTGTATGTAACAGTTTGACTAAATAAGTCTGTTGGGTTTGCAAACTACTACACTTTTGATGTACCTCATTTTGGTATTGGAATATACATTTGCCGTAAGATTTCTTGCATGAGAGTCTGAAAGCATTAGGGTCATGCCAGATGTGTAAAAGTTGGCGACCCTACTAAGTACTTAAGTGTTTTAATTTCGAAAAAATAATTATCCGGAATATCAGAAATATCGTAAAACTGACAGATTTTTCGCTTAAGTACTTCTTCCTCCCGTCTGTTTTACAGTAAATGCATAGTTTTATTAAATATGAAACAAAATGCCATCATGAGCATTTATGTTTCACCCATTCCAACATTGATTTCAAATCG
Source organism: Stomatorhinus ivindoensis (assembly GCA_019775895.2). Taxonomy (NCBI): domain Eukaryota; kingdom Metazoa; phylum Chordata; class Actinopteri; order Osteoglossiformes; family Mormyridae; genus Stomatorhinus; species Stomatorhinus ivindoensis. Next base: position 99,376 of record JABFEB020000140.1, read on the forward strand.
TTATTTCGTGATATGTCTATCCTTCGTTATAACTACGGTCGTAGCTTGGTGACACTACAGAGGATTTATTTTAGCGCTGTTTATATTTCCGTATCCACGCTGACAGTAACCGATCTCTGCGTAGGACATGACTTTTCTTTCAAGTTAATATCAATACGGTCAGTTCAAAAGTATTACAATTACAAATGAACTAATTAATCGAAAATTACAATTACTTCACCGATTATTCACAGATTATTTCACCGTCGATGGAAAAATAGATAGGTGCTGAATGACCGTTCTTGCTTGTTTGATCCGCAACAGGAAACCCTACGGTATGAAACATTGGAACTACGATATTGCTTAATGTTTGTGTAGGTGATTTAAAGAGCTGCAATAGAAAACCCTTTATTTTAGATCAATAGGCAAGTAGTTTAACTTTGGGATGCTGCACGAACACTAAAAAAACAGTGCACCCGCTGCTCCGGGTCCTCCACCCCTATGAGGGGAAACTGGGCGGAGAAAAGGCGTCAACGTCACCGCAATGAGCTTGCTGCTCACTGGCCGGCTGCAGCCGGCTTGCCAATAATGACCAATCACCTTTTTCCCCCACATTAATCTTTTCGGAAACGTTCATTCAGTTTCCCAGTGTCATCACATTTATTCATTAAACTATTTCTTCGTAGAAAAGCTGCGTCTTTTTGTAATTTTAAATGTACTTAAGGTTTTACGGTTGTAATGCACAGCGTAAGCTCTGTGCGGGCATCTGGTTCCTGACCACCCTTCATTTGTCATTTTATGGAAGACCAGCCGCCGATAATAAGCTTTGGCGTTGCAGACTGTCAGCAGGGACTTTACTGTGATTCGCGGCGCTGCCTCGCGAGTCCGCGAGGACATCTCTGACAAGAGCGCGAAACGTCGAGCGCCGCGCGGACGCCAGTCTCAATCCTGTTGTACTTAACAAAAGTATTTGCGTATTAGCACAGCCAATCACGTATTTTAATATAACATTAAATTTGACAGACCATCTGTCAGTTAAAACGTTGGTTTCTTAACTTTGGTTCATTTTCTTTTTATTTGTGTACAGCTGGCAAGCCTCGAATTAAAAGCCGTAATGTCTTCATCGAGTGACGCGCACACGGCTTCGGGGGAGTGCTGCTCGGCCTCAGCTGAGGTGACTTTAGGACCCGCCGTTAACGGTCAGGGTCTGGCCGACTTAAGTCTGGTGGAGATGACCGAGGTGGAGTACACACACCTCCAGCACATCTTTTACTCACACATGGAGGCGGCAGAGCAGAGTGAGCCGGGAGACGCGGGTCTGGACATGGGCTGCGCCGTGTCCTGTCCGGCTGTCCACGCAGTGCAGCCCGATACCCCCACCTCTACTGAGGGTGATCATGCAGCGGCCCAAGCGCCCTGCCCCGCGGCACCTCGCAGCGGTCGCACGCCGTCCCCTCACGGGCACAGTCCGGACTTCCCGGAAATTAGAATGATCCCCGGCGGCGATCCGGCCAATGAGAGGACCCCGAATGGCTGCGGAGAGATCCCTGTGCCTATCTTAGCTAGGGCCCAGGGCAGAAGCTTGGTGGCTAGAGGGGGGCAAGGGGCGCCGTCCGAGACCCGCCCCAGCCCGGCGGTCCGGGTGTGTCTGGAGAAGCGCTTCGAGATGCCGCACCTGCAGGCCTCTCATGAGCAGGGGGCAGCGCTAAGCAGGTGAGCCAGTCCCAGCGCCGGTCTGAGGTGCCGGTATTGACAGCCTGGGATCTGAGGTCCCTTCTGTCTCCGTTTCAGCTTCCTGTCTGTACTGCACCATCCCTCGGAGATTCTGGGAGTCACTGCTGCCCCCGAGCCGATGAAGTGCCTTAAGATGGGCCAGGGGAGACTGGCGCCCCCCGGGGCCACGGAGGGATCCTTACCGGCACTCGGCCAGGTGGGCAAACTCTCCTGAAGAGAGCTGGTTGTGTGACCTGCTTGTACTTGTACACGCAAAGAGAGGTGCCTGGCATTCAGCATATAAAAGCTTCAGGATACTGGCCTAGACTCAATAGGGTGCAGTGGGAACCATCCTGATAGATCAGTGTTTCCCAACCCAGTCCTCAGAGACCTCCAGACAGTCCACGTTTCTTCTCCCTCCCAGCTCCCAGCCAATCAAGAACACCAAATACCTGGTACAGGTGTGCTGGGAGGGAGCAGAAAAGTGGACTATTTGGAGGTCCCCAAGGGCACTGAGATGGATGGACAAACATTTGGTCACTTGTAAGTCACTGCAGTGCCTGATCCCCAACAAAAGCTGAAGCTGGGTAGGACCTGTAGCCTAATTTTCCATGTACCTCAGAGCCTGACAGCCGTGCGCCACACAATGGGTCCTGCCAAGTATCCCAGGAACCTCAGCTTTAGCTTCCAGCAGGACTCGCAGCCTCCAAAGATGGGATTTTGCAAGTCTATTGTTGGACCTGAAGTTTGGGTTAAGCTGGAGGGTGAGTGTTCTTTAATATTTGTTAGGTTTATTTTCCTTTGTTCTGTTAAATATTGTGTATTGAATTTCCCAAAGGTGTGTGCATCCCTGCATCCACTCAGACTTTCCCTTGTGTCTTGCTGCAGACAAGGCTCCGCATAAGCCAGCACTGCCCGTCAGGCGTGCTCGGGCAAACTTGCGTCCAGGGTGCCTCGAGCGTCACACCCTGAGTGATATCCAGAATGTGGTCAGGATGGGAGAAGAGGCAGCTGGCGTTCGCAAGGCTAGTGTGACGGGAGAGAGCTTGCAGCGAAGAGAGAAGCACAACAGCATGGAGCGAGACCGTCGGTAAGGGCCGTCCTATCTGAGCACTCCTCAACCAGCTTGGCATTTGCTTGCTGGGGTTGGGTGGTGTTTATACCTAAGGCTCTGTCTTGTGTATTCTGCTAAATTAACAGAATAACCAACTATGTTCAAGTCACTTTAATTCAGCCGTGGCCAATTTTATCCTCAAAGGGCCAGTGTGTATGCAGGTTTTTGGGATAATCTTTATGTCAGCTGTTCAAACCCAGGTGTGAGGACTCTTCAGCCAATCAGTTCTCTAGTTAGTAATCTGCTATGAAAACTCACATACAAACTGGCCCTTTGCAGATAAGATTGACCACCCCAGCTTTAATTAAACAGCTGCCTGTTTAGCAGTTAAACTTTTTAATCTGATAAGAAAGGAATATTATGTAACATCAACATACACCATTTATACAGTATGATACTTATTAAGGATGGGTATGTACCTGGCACAGTTTTTCTGGTGTTTTAAATTGTGATTGAGTTAAAATGTTTACAGAGAAGGTATTTACACTCTTTCTCCTCTTTCTTTGCTGCTCCTGCAGTCGGAGGATACGAATTTGCTGCGATGAGCTGAACAAGCTCGTACCCTTCTGCAGCTTTGACACGGACAAGGCCACCACATTGCAGTGGACCACTGCCTTCCTCAAGTATCTCAAGGAGATCTATGGTGACAGCCTCAAGCAGGTATGTGGCCCGTGGCAGATATTTGGAAATAGACTTGGGTGCCAGGGTATGGAGAAAAAAATAGCCAACACTTGTGAAAATCTGGTTTAAATGTGCCTGAACTTTTTTCTGTTTCTTTATCACCCTGTCTTCTCCTTACAGGAGTTTCAAAATGTCTTTTGTGGCCAGACCGGAAAACGCATAAAGCTGGGCCGTGTGTCTGACCCTGCAGTGCCATATGGTGATCCCAGCAGCCTACAATCCATTCAGCCAGACAAGCAGAATTAAGTCCCTAGTTCACACATCTGGGTAATATGCAATGAGGCTGTACAGTTTATATGTACATAGTAAATCACCCTGGTTATTATCATCAGTATTATTTATGTCACTAATGTTGAAACAGTAGCAGGTTCAAAACATGTCTGGTCATCCTTCATTTGCATTCTTGGCAAAGGTTTTTCCAAACTGTTGCTCTGTCTCTAAATGTTTTGTATTAAGGGTAATTTTTGTTGCATGTTCTTATGGGAAATACAGAAGGGTAGTCTGTACCATTAAAAAATTTCATGGTACCCCAGAGGGTACTCTACATTTGCATATTTTCTCTTTACACAAAAACTATTTGTCATATTTTTGTGTTATCCTCGTAAAACAGTGCAACATGGATCACAGAATCCAAAAGAGGTCAGACTTGAATTAAGCATTTTAAGTTGCTGTATAGTAACATTCCTATAATTAAACACACACACACTTCAGAATTGATCAGATACAGAACATCCACAAAATGTTTAACGAATAATCACCCAAAGGTGGCACTGTTTCTCCATGATAGTGTAGTACTTGATATTAGTAAGTTGTCATTTATTTCTGTTTTAATTCTTTTTAAGTAACAGTTACTTGTAACATGAAGCTTTGGATGAGTTATCTTTATTGCTCATCTGTAGATAAAACAAGGCAGCCCATATTAGCTGGCATTTCTTTTTTCATGTGGTATGGAACACTAACAGTTTGTTAAAAGCTTAAAAATTTCTAACAAGTAAATAGTATTTTGTACTCTGTATTTTTCAACCGACTATGTTGCATAGAATGAGGTGCTCAGAAGAGGTGAGTGACCTGTTATTGTGAAGCTTTTTCCTTTCTTTTTGAAATGGAAGAGGCACTGTCTGGATGTCTCTTTGTGCCAACTAAATTTTTTTCAGAGATTTATAAGGGAAATGAGTTATTACTGAAAAGTGTTTTTAATTCTTAAAACAAAGTATACTACTGCTTCATACATGTCAGTTGTACTGCACCAATTCTTGTTAGTCTTTAAAGCATGTACAAATATTGTAATTGTTTTATTTCGAAGTCTGTATATTAAATTACTTTTACTTAAAACGTTACTTTCATTTTCAGAATACTGTGAAAAGACAAAGACCATGCAGAAGCAGGCGAGTTGTCTTCTATGCATGACATTCCATGCTTCTGACAGCACCTCCCACCCAGCTCTCCTCCACTGGGCATGCCCCTTCTGAAAGAGCATCTGCAACTAGTTTGGGTTTCCCTTTAGGTACCAGCTTTTAAATTCAGGACTAAGTCTGATCTGTATAATTTTGTCACCTACAGCCACATAATAGCCTTTGTCTTACAATGCAGTTAACTGATGCCATCTCCCCATGAACGCTGTTCACCTAAAGCAGTGGTTCCCAAACTTTCTCTGCAGGCCCCCCTTTTCTAGATAGGAACATTAGTGAGCCCCCCCTTTCAAACTACACAGGTTCAGATTCAAACTTTATTTGAAATACAAATGAAAGTGAAAGTTCAAACAAGGAGACCTAATGAATGCCAGCGTGTCCAATCACAGCGGTCCAGGTTTTATATAAAAGAGTAAATCTAACCCACTTTTTTGCCGTTACAGCTATTCGTTCTCACGCCTCGTTCCTTTCCCGCTCTCTGGGCTCCGTCGTGTCCGAGTCCTGTACATGACTCCGGCGCTCCGCCTCCTCTTGGGGATTTCGTCTATTCTTCACCAGCTCTCGGTGAAGGTTTTGGCGCTCCGCGTCCCATGTGGAGAGAGACGCGTCATTCTCGGCTGTCTCCAAACCGGGACATGCGACAGTGATCTGATTGACGACTCCAGGGTTTTGTGGAGAAGGCGGCTGTCCTTGTTGATCCCGATCTCTCGTGTTTGGGAATCCCGTAAGTTGCCCTACACCTCCCCGGAGTACACGGATCGCCAACGACTGCGCCCACCGGCCACCTTTTGTCTGATGGCTGCGCCCTCTTCGCCTGCATCTTAGATTCCCTTGCTCATCGGTCCTTCTGACTCATCCTCTAAATCGCCTGCACGTCTGGGGTTTCCTCGGCACTTTAGGCTCACTCTGAGCCCATTTTGGCAGACAGGCTCGTCGTGCTGGATGCAGGACCGGTTTCTCCGGCTGCGCTATCTGGTGGACTTTTCGTGTCTCCTTCCACCACGGTCCATTCTCATGCTCAATCTCGCATCCTCCAGGGTAAGGACATTGGTCTGGTTTCGTTGCTTTTGCCTTCGCCAAGTGCGACGGGTGCGTTGTGATTGCGGCGGCGTTTCCGCTTGGGGCTTCGGATCCCCGATTTCATCGTGGCCTGTGTATATCCGGGTTCGAAAACCTACTGGATAGTAGCTTTCCAGGACCGGAGTTGGAGACCCCTGCTCTGAAACTTCCCTTTAAAGGCTTCATTTAGGTTAGAATGATTATATAATCATTGATCTTCCTTAGGCTCTCAGCATCTTAACTCCCAATTTTTTACCTGTTGTATCTGTTGCGTCTTTATATAAATGTACTCTGCTAGTGGAAAGTTTTTGCACAAACAAATTTTCTACATTTGCATGTTATTTAATATTTACTAAAAATACACTTAATATTCTTTGCTAACAAACATGTTCACCATTTGGTACCTTTATTAGCAAGAAAATATCTTTGTATTTGGTTCATCAATGTAACCTCCACTAGCAGTTATAAAAGCAGAGAAATTTGAGACTTTCTACAAGGAACAATAAATACTGCTCTGTTTCTTGGGATGAACCAGTTGACTAATGCATCTATAGTTAAAATAGAGCCGAGAAGTTCACTGCTATCTCCTGGGTATGATGTTAAACATTATCCAGCCAGCAAAGGGGACTCCAAATAGTAGGGAGAAGCTTTGCACTCCAGCCACCATAAAAACACTTTACGGCAGTAAACAGGCATGACACCCTTCTATCCCCGGAAGTAGCTCTGCTGCAGGCACCCACAGGAAAGCTGCACACATCATGAAGGGGATGGAGAAAGTCTTCTGGAGCCTCATCCCGTGGAGGGAGAACCTCTGTGTCCTTCCCAATTGACTTTGGGATTGGCCAGGGGTGGGTTCTGTTCCTACTCTGTCTAATGCTTGTATGGGTGTTGAGCAGAGTCATGGGGTCCAGCACTTGTGGGGCATCTGTTGGGGAAGAAAGGCGTACTGATCTTGACATCCTGATGATGCTGTGATCTTTGTGCCGTCAATGGAGGCTCTGATTGGTGCTCTCGAGATACTGAGCACAGAGTCTGAGTGTCTGGGATTGCGGGTGTCCTGGATGAAAACCAAGATCCAGGCCTTTAATGACTCCTTTAGGCACAGCCATCAGCAATGTGTCTGTTTGCAGGGAGAATGGCAACGTTATCAACAGTTACCTCAGCAGTAACATTCGTGTCTCTGGTGACTCTTCCTATGAAGTCAGCAGATGGATTGGGAGAACATGGGGGGTCATGAGGTCACTGGAAAGGGGTGTGTGTCAATCCCAATATCTTTGCAAGAGGACGAAGGTCCAAGTCTTTAGAGTCCTGGTGCTCCCTGTCATGTATGGCTGTGAGACATAGACGCTATCCAGTGAGCTGAGACGAAGACTAGACTCCTTTGGTACTGTGTCTCTTTGGAGAATCCTTAGGTACTGCTGGTTTGACTTTGTGTCGAAAGAGAGGTTGCTAGAGGAGTCCCAAATGAGGCACATTACCTGCATTGTGAGGGAGCCTCTGTTGCAGCACTACGGCCATGTGGCGCATTTCCCTGATGGTGATCTGGCTTGCATGATCCTCATTGCTGAGAACCCAAGTGGCTGGAGCAGGCAGAGGAGACTCCCACATAACACCTGGCTGTGAAAGATGGATGGCTATTTCCGGAGGGAGGAACTAGACCATGTGTCTGCCTGGGGGGTCGCCAGCCAGGATCCTAAGGCATTTCATTATGTGGTGGGTGTGGCAACGTGCTGCATCAGTGCATGCCACCCAACCTGACCTGGCCTGATCAACACGCAACCACTTAATAGGATGTCAGACATGCTCTGTTACACACTCTTTCCATGTTATAAAGGAAGCTTCTTTCATTTGACTTATATTATCATTTATAGTTAATCAGATAACATTGTAATGCTTAATAAAAATAGAAGTCTGTTAAAAACCTATGGTATGCAAAAACTTTTGACTGGCAGTGTATTTTATTGGCATTTTATTTACTTTGAAGTTTACTTTCAAAACAATTTAAATGACAGCTCTTGCGCTATATTTAGTTATTAAAGTCGGTCAGGCCTTTTTGCGCATGTCACATTTGCTTCTCCTGTCCACTGTATCACTTGAAATCTTTAATTACGACATAAGATTAATAATGGTCTTTATCTCTACCTGCTCCGGATGCCCTTTGCATAGCCGTGCTGGTGGCTGCCTCAGAGCCAGCAGGGCACTGAATACCTTAGGGCTTTGGCTCCCAGAAAGCCTGGGTAGGGGTCATCCCTCCAGTGTGTGGTAATGTGCGCTGGGAGGAGCCATTCCTTATTTTAGCCACATGACTACATGATGTCACTGCCTTGGATGTGGAGAGTCAGTGGAGTTGGCAAATGCTGTGTCAAAGTGACATAGGAATCTGTATTAGGGAACCGTACGGGTGGTAGGGGCCGCCTGTGCATGTCTACCAAGGGAATACATGACAAATAAACGTAAGCCAGTCGCAGCAGCTTCTAAAAGCAATGCAACGTGAAGGGTTTCTAGGCATCCACCTGGTTACGGTTTTCTCCCTGTACTAGACTGTGGCTTGAAATTCTGGTTGCAGCAGAAGTTCAACCCACTTCTTCCACAGGTTTATGGTGCAGCTTAAAGAGGCCAAACTCTGGAACACTTCCTTCTCCTACTTGAACTCCCCCTGATCTCAGTGAACAATCCCTGTGTAAAGCTGAAGCAGAAGGCTTCAATTTACTTTGAATTGTTTGAGCTGTCTTAAGACAAACCGTCTCTGGTGAGCCTTTCTGATGTTCCATTTCAGTGTATTGCTGATGTGAGTGACAAGAAATCCTAGGATTTATATGAAAGACCAAGTTCAAATGGCATTAAAATTATAACAAATGGCACAGACCTTAAAATCACAGCCTTTATTGCTCAACGTACAGGAAAGGACTGAGTGGGGCACTCAGAGGGGAGGAGCCTGTGTGGTGCATGGTAAGTTTAGTGCTAAGTGGAGCTTTAAACACTTTTAATCTTCATCAGTCTGAGGTTTCTCATATGGGAATATCAGTTATTTATAATTAAATTCACTATGAGGTGGCACTGTCGCCTCACACCTCCAGGGCTGTGGGTTCGAGTCCAGCCTGGGTTCTGACTGTGGAGTTTGCCTGTCCTCGCTATGCTGTGTCGGTGTGTTCTATACATGACATAAAAACAAAAAGAGTCAAAAGAGTATTTTATTTAATAATTTCTACAAGACACTGGAATCTACAGACCAGTCATGATATTGCTTCAATTAAGTGGAATTCTCTATGCCTTGAGAAAATTCAACAGTACCGACAAAAAAAAAAACATTCATAAAATTTATCTCCCAGACCACATCGACCCATATCAGTTACATGGCAATCTTGTTTTGATTTAAATGAATTACAATAAGCCAGTTTCTTAGTAATATCCATACACTGTTCACCTTCTTTGTTATTTCCATTAATTCTCTCATCCTTAGGTGACTGGATTAGAATAATCGTTTTATGTGTACTGACTCGTCTCATGTCCCCATCTGGCTTTCATTCTGTTTTAGGCCCCATACTGTAACCAGCACTTTGACTCTCTGCTTCTTCATTTAAAGCACAGGGAATCCTATCTTTACTAAAAGACCAGTGACTCTCTACGTTTTCAGGTAAAGCATTGGGAGTCACATCTTCAGCTGGAGAGCTTTGAATCTGTACTTTTTCAGTTAAAACTTTGGGAATTGCATCTCCACTCTGAGAGTTGTGAATCAATACTTTTTCACTTAAACCACTAGGAATCTCATCTATACCCAGAGAGCTGTGACCCTCTACTCTTTCACTTAAAGCCCTGGGAATCTCACCTATACCCGGAGAACTGTGACCCTCTAAGGTTTCATTTAAAGCCCTGGGAATCTCACCTATACCCGGAGAACTGGGACCCTCTACTGTTTCACTTAAAGCCCTGGGAATCTCACCTATACCCGGAGAACTGTGACCCTCTAAGGTTTCACTTAAAGCCCTGGGAATCCCATTTTCACCCAGAGAGCTCTTACTGGCCTCTTGATCAGCTGGAGCATTGAAACTCCTTTTTTCTGTATCTGGATTGATGTGACTCCATGCCATCTCCTCATGGACATTGCCACTGCCCAGTGGTTCATCTGAAGTCTTTGACACTTCACCTGTAAGATCTTGACTCTCCGAATCTTCAGTTAAATTAGTATGACACACGTCCTGCTCACCAACCACTTTAGGACTATCCATATTTTCACATACGGTTTCTGGACTTGCTGCATCTGTTTTACTGTGATTTGTCACATCATTATTATGATTGCCACCCATTGAGTTTTCTATTAGGTTAACCAGTTTAAGTCCCTGCTCCTCTTGCTTAACTGGTGAAATTACCTCATCTGTTTTCTCTGCAGTCTGACCCGTCTCCTGAATACTAAGCTCCTTTTCAGTTAGTTCTTTTGCAGCTGCTTTGGTCTCGTTGTCTGCACTTTCAACATGATATTTGTCTGTTTCTCTTTCTTCGTCTACAACGTCTGTCTCTGAGGGGCCAGAAGTTTCCATGCTTTCTGCCATTGGGACGTCCACATTAGCTGGGGATCTTTCAGACATATGAGGATTGCAATCCACATGTTTACATGGATGTTTTCCCTCTGCGTAGCTTTTCTGATCCTCTTTCTGCTTAAGGCGCCTCTGTATCCTTCTCGGACACCACACAAACTCCTCTCGGGGTCGGTAGTGCTGGAATGCAAATTTAAGCAGTTCCCGCCGCTTCTGCTTATTGCGGATGGAGAAGATGAAGTACTCCATCACGCTTCGCTTCACATTCTCAAGGTTTCCCTCGACCAGAGTCTCGTGCAGGAAGAAGCGAACCAGCGGTGCTTGGTATTGCTTGTAGCCCAAGTCCCCCAGGCATTTTAGAATACGGGTGATGCGCAAGTTGTTGTGGGTGTTTCTACCAGCAATAATAATAAAAAAAAACATATATAGTCTACATGAAGCAGCACAGTACAGTACTGTGTAAAAGTCTCAAGCAGTAAAAGACAATGACGTTTAGGTGATCTGCAGGTTAGATTTAAAATCATCCCAGTCTTTGCAACAACCTTCCCGTACACCAATGTGTTTTTTGCCTTGGCCACTACCTCACCTTGTGTGGCAAATCAGTACCTCATTGACTTATTTAACTAATTAAGTTAGTTCTGTTTATAAAGTACACTGCCACACAGAGGCAAAACCCCATAACTGCATATTTTATCAAAACTGATTATGACACATAAGACATTACTGTATATCTAATACAGGAAGATGGCATTTTTCTCACAATGACCTCTCTATAAAAATCACATAACTTTCCTTTCATGGATCCTCTCTGAAGCACATATTTCTTGAGGAATTAACTTTTCACTGACCTGTTAAGATTTTTAAATCGTTCTTTCCAATTTTTTGCACGTTGCACCTCTCCCGAGGTCTCATTGACCAGCTTTATGCCATAGAAGTTCAACATGAGCTTGTATGACCTCTTCAGTTTCTTCATTGCATCTTCATTGTTACAGAAGTCCTTATTGGCCAAGAAATATAATATTTGTATTACACTGTGTCAGTATGAGTGAAATGTATATACTGCCCACTCTTGCAACATACCTTAATCTCCTCCTTGGTTAGTTCATAAGCAAAATAATTCATTCCTGCTTCTTGCAATGGAAACAACCTGTGAAATATTCATTTTATATGTAGGATATTCATATGTTATTTAGACTTAAATACAATTTCCATATAGCATACTTGCATTGTCAATACACCAAAATTTTACTTCAAATTCATATCAAAGATATCAATCAGTCAAAGAATTACTCCTGACCCCATATAAGATTTGTTCGATCTGGGTTTACTCACAAGAGTAATAGCGTAATTGCAGACCAGTAATGTGCTCTCGCTGTGTAGTTCCTTCACACTTTATGATCGGTAAGATGTAAATATCTTAACAAAAATAATGTATTTCTTACCACTGAATGTAGGAATGAACATACTCAAGTCTTTCATAGTCTCCCCACCACTCTGTGTGAAAATCCTGAATCATCAAATCTGGAACAGCACATCAAGAGAGATTTGGTATTTGTTATAATCAAGGAAGGGCTGCACTTAACAATGTAGTATTTATAGTCATGTACCATCAGGAGAGCTGCGTATTTTGCCGAGGTAGAATTTTAAATTCATCTTGTCCTGGAGAGGAAACACACTGTGAGACATGAAGCCCTGGCACTGTGTCGCTTTAGTTTCGTCTCTGTTTTGGTTTTGACTTACGGTCATGCGTTTGTAAACAAAGAACAAGTACGTACCATATTTGTCCTTCTGCAAGGTTTCTGGAAATGAAAAGGAAAAAGCTGGATGCTTCATTTTTCCTTTTGCATAAGTTAAGAGTCGAAGTGGTTCTTTAGTGTTTGCATATCTCATCCAAGGTAGTTTAGTTTTTAAAAAGAAGGAAGCCCTCAAATGGAAACGCACGACACAAAAAGTATTAACAACAATGGTACAGCTTTAAGGGGCGGTATGGTGGTGCAGTGGTTAGCACTGTTGCCTCACACCTCTGGGTTCGAGTCGCCGCCTGGGTTCCATGTGTGTGGAGTTTGCATGTTCTCCCTGTGTCGTCGTGGGGTTTCCTCTGGGTACTCTGGTTTCCTCCCACAGTCCAAAGACATGCTGAGGCTGACTGGAGTTACTAAATTGCCCGTAGGTGTTCCTGTGTGTGTGAATGGTGTGTGGGTGTGCCATGGGATGGGCTGGCCCCCTGTCCAGGGTTGTTCCCTGCCTTGTGCCCATTGCTTCCGGGATAGACTCCGGACCCCTCGTGACCCAGTAGGATAAGCGGGTATAGAAAATGGATGGATGGTACAGCTTTAATACACATTTTAAGTCCTAGACCATAATAATAAAAAATCTAACGTCTCTCATTTGCCTTGTAGCAGTGTTCACCTGTTCAAGGAGCAGACTGTTAACGATTGGTGACCAGCATTTTGAACTTGCCCTGTTGCCCGCATTGTTATCATTAGTTGATAATTATATTTATTCGCTGTTTTGTTGTGTGTATTTGTTACCTGATTGTGTAAATTTTTCCTGCGTCTTAGACCCTTCCTTGTTTCATTGGAGCCACAGTGTGGGTTGTTCCTTGGTCCTTCACCAAAGACCCTAACCTACTACACCACACACCACCCTGCCTCCTGAATTTGACTTCTGGATTACAAAAATAACAATGAGGTTTATTCCTGTGCAATATCTACTTATTCACAGTTTATAAAGTCACTCTTAAAGCTGTGACAACCTCATAGTGTCCCTAACATGAAGAAAAGTGATATCATTTTTAATTAAAAATGTATTAATTTCTACACTTGTATGGGACAAAAATAAAAACAGTAGCTTTTACCTTGATGTTTTTTTCATAAATATCTCTGATGTCTTACTCGATAAGTGACTGGATCGACATTCTTTTTCTGTTTGTTGCCAATGTCAGACTTACTGGGTAGTTGTGCCTGTAGTTCTGCAAGTCACGCGCCGCTGATTCATTTCTCATGTGGTGATAAAGACTCTGAAAAGCAAAGCACAAACGAATAAGTTTCTTGAACTTCGAAGTGCATAATGTTATAGAACAACTAAAGGCTGTATTATGCATATTCATAACATGAAATGGATTCAGTTACTATACCACAGCAACTCCAATGCCTCCCTAAATGATTTGGGCTTTATCTTAGTGGCTAGGAAGCTCATTGGACGAGGGAAGTATCTCCTGATGTATAATAGCATGTATGCTGTATGTTAAACGGACAAGGTCAGTTCTCATCATGCACCTCTTCTGCTCTGCAATGGGCAGCACTGTAATACATTATATGCGGATTGATGACCGAGCGATACATCTGCGTACCAATATAATCAGCCGATATGATCTATTTGCAGTATATGGCAATTAAAAAGTAACAGGAGAAGGATTCGCCCTGTTAAGACTGTTGTCATTGCGTACTTTGTCCATCAGAGGGCACACTGCAACTCCCAGTCGCCAACACACGTTTTTTATTTTTATACATTAGACCATTATTTATCAATACTTTAATTTATTTTGTTGTACTTAAATTCACTATTTATAACAATAAAATGATTTTTAAATCCTTGAAATAAGAGTCAATATCAATACTGGGAAAATCCTGTACTGGCTGCGTGTGTATGTGTGTATGTCTGGCTGTGTGTATGTCTGGCTGTGTGTGTCTATGTGTATGTCTGGCTGTGTGTGTCTGTGTGTATGTCTGGCTGCATGTGTCTGTGTGTATGTCTGGCTGTGTGTGTCTGTGTGTATATCTGGCTGCGTGTGTCTGTGTGTATGTCTGGCTGTGTGTGTCTGTGTGTATATCTGGCTGCGTGTGTATGTGTGTATGTCTGGCTGCGTGTGTCTGTGTGTATGTCTGGCTGTGTGTGTCTGTGTGTATATCTGGCTGTGTGTGTCTGTGTGTATATCTGGCTGTGTGTGTCTGTGTGTAT